>BMAO01032239.1:0-44043 GCA_019973975.1 Trichonephila clavata | reverse complement strand
TAGAGAGAAAGGGACACCAAGTGAAAAACGTATTTGGATTTCCACTTAGGCTGATGTCTAAGTACCCTTCTTATTGAAGAGATATATTTGAAAGTTAAGCATGACACGAAGTAATAAAAATTAATAGTCGGGGATAAAAGTTCTGTTTAGGGTCATCTGTTCTTCAATAAGAAGTGGGTACTCAATTTAATACTTGAAAATGTAACGGAAAATAAAAGTTACAATGGTATAGGGAATTTAATTTTAGATCTAATTTAATTATCCTTACACATACATTGGAATATATATATATATATATATATATATATATATTATATATATATATATATATATATATATATATATAAAGAAATTCCTAAAGGAATTAATATTGCTCAATAAATTATTAAATAAAATCATTTTTTCATCAATGTATGGCAAACTCATAGAACAAATTGAAATGAAACATATATGTTATACCCATTTCAATAGGTCAATCGTGTAAAATATTTTTGAAAGAAAAGAAAAAATACGTTCTTAATCTCACTCAAAATATTTTAACGATTTATTGAAAACTGCTTTGTTTGCGTTTTGATTAATCGAATACATTACAGTCCTAATGAATGTATGTACTTTTTAAATATTTTGGCATGTAATACTAAATTAATTCGAGGATATGGGAAAACAATTTGAAAACTGAATTTAAAATTCTGTCAAATGAATAATTAATTTAATTTGATTTATTAAATTTACTTTCAAGTAATTTAATTAACAAATAAGTAGTTTCAGTTGTTCTTAAAATTTTTTCCCAATGGGCCTGCGTATTGGTATTTACCATTGCAGACCTAGTACATTCTACGGGAGCTGTATCACTTTTTAGTGTAGTACCATATAGGCATACGAATTGCCGTAAGAAATTTTGACGCACATGTTTCTCTGCGGAGGGAGGCACCTAAGCTCTGACGAGGTGAAACTGTACCAGGAATTTAATTTTCTCAAGAGCACCCAAGCCAAACAGGAACTGTAGGGATCTTTTACATGCTGTATAATCATACTTCATCATAATTATTTTCTGCCTCATAAAAATCCACCGATATGGGTCTAGGTCCGACCCTTAAACTTGGGTATTAAGAACTTGACAATATTTTTGGATTTTTTTTTGTATGTTAGATATTTGTTAAAGTAAAACGATTTAATTTTGGTACTTCTACTAGGGGGGGGGGCATACCAAAAGAAGTACAGACTGCTGTATTTCCTCGGGTAATTTATTCTATATTCGGTTCTAAAGTGTTACACCTCATATAGTGCATGGTAGATTAGTAAAAAAAAAACATATTTTCTTGGTGCAAATTGCATTTATTTATTAATAACAAATTCAAGTATTTCTCTCTCATTTTTATAAGAGAATACTGTATGAATTTTAAACACTTTCTTTTGAAAAATGTTCTATACTGTCTATATTTTTGCCTGGACATTTCCATATCGAGAAAATCTGCTAGAAACCTATTCCGTAAAAAAAACTGCAAGTGCAATTTTAAGAATATAGCTTCCTTTTATTTGACGCATGTTTTTACTACAGATGCATAATTTTTTTGATGTTCATGGTAAAGAAGGTATTTTTTCGCTTAAAATTGATAAAACCCTTATCACCCTATCAAGCAAACAAATTTCACCTAAACCTTTATTTATTCTTCATTTTACCAACCGTGAAAATACACAAACTAATTCTGTAATCTAAACAAATATCTCTTGGTTTATTAATGTGCTAAACATATTTATTTACCAATAAAAACAATATGATTTTTCCATGTATTTTTGTTCATTTTCTTACATCCATTAAGGTATTATTCGATTTTCAGTATTGTTTAATAACACCTTACAAAATTTTATCTTAGTATTTTATTCTCGCTTAAATCATTTAAGTGAACAGCTTTCTTTCAAGAAGATTTTCTCAGAATTTGTCTTTTTTATGATAACATAAACTAATAAGAATTTTTTTTCCATGGATATTTTTTTAAGGGAAAAAATAAAGAAATATTTTTTTAAAGTATATACTCTATCAATATTTTTCAATTTCCCAATAATAACAAGAGCATTAATTTAACATGTCGTTAATGAAGAATAAGACCAGAAGAGAGAGGGAAAAAATGGTTAGAAAATTAAGTTCTTTTTTATAACGATGCTAAAAACAAGAACAATGTCTGCTAATAAGAAACTATGGTACCTCTTTCATAGCGTATATTGTCACTAGCAAATTAATTATCAACCTAAGATGTACGCCAATTAAGCAATTCACGCACAAAAAGATAATAGAACGAGACATTTTTAAAGTGCTTAAAAATTGAAATATGTTTCGAGATCATTATAAACATAACTTCATCACAATTTTAATAAAGGCAATTAGAAAATGTAATTTGACTTGGAAACTTTAAAAAGGTTTTAGTTTCCTAAAAAAATAGATTAAAATGTTAGTGAGAATATTAATTTTAAAGAATTCTTATAAGTTTAATTTTGTCACACAAGAGCATAACAAATGATTATTACATTGCAAATTTTCTTTCCAAATATCAATTATAATAACCTTGAAGAAACCAGAATATGTGTGCTTTGAACAAGCGACCGATGAAATAAACCAGAAAACATTCAATACGATGTCTTACTGTGGAGAATTAATTTTATTATTTCAGTAAGATTATAGTTTGATTCAAAAATAATATGATCAATTTCAGATTATCACATAATTCTTTATTGTATTAAGTTATTACATGAAATTTCCAAATCATGGATTCCTTTTGCATAATATGATTTATGTAAATGCTTACGCTAAGCCAAAAGAGCATTTTCGTCCATTTTGAGGAGTATTTTTCCAAGTTTCTCTTTGATTTCTTTTTGAAGCCCTTAAAGTATTTTTACTTTACGTGTATTTAATTTTTTTAAATATCCGCATAAAAAATAATAGCAAGGAATACATTCCGGGGATAATGATAACTGTTTCTCAGGATAAAGAAAATTCATCTTTTTTTATACCTTAGCCATTTGATAGCTGATTTTACAAACTGAAATGTGCATAGTCTTCGTGAAAAACACTTTCACTTTGTTTCTTACAAAATGCTTACTTTCTTTTATTATGTGCTTCGAAACTTTTTTCTGATAGTAATAGCATTTGGGTAACCAAAAAATGGTTTTGTTAAGTCTTGAGAGGTCATTCCCATGAATACCATAACACCTGCCAGCCATCATGCTTCTTGCAAAACAGCTGCTTCTTTGCAATAATATCATTTTGCCAGTTGTGGATACCAGATGAAGCAGTGCTTCATCAGAAGTTATTCATGTTTTGTATCTACCTTTGAGTAACATTAAATACTGAGGCCCAGAACGGTTTCTTCGGTCTTTGCAGAAATATGAAGACGGACTGGTTTATTCATAGCAAGTTTTCTTTATCTGATTAAAAATTGTTGATTGCGATACTTGTAGTTTCTTTGCTCAAGTTTTTTGAGGCAGAAGAGTCTCTAGAGTTATAAGTCTTTTCAGCTTCTTTTCTTCTTTTTCATTAAGGACTTCCTTTCGTCCACATTTTTTTCCTGTATTTTTTTCTTAACTGACGAATTTTATTTCTGTTTGAATTTAAGTAGTAGTCCATTAGACCATATTATTTTTAATATATTAGTATTTTCCAGAAATAGTTATATGCTTTTAAAATTGGTCTCAGTAATTATGAATCATCTCGTATGTACACGTAATAAGCTATTACAACAAATGATGGTTACATGTTTTCAATAAAAATATGATGCATATAAGTACACACAAGGAACAAAATTATTTTGCGTATCAAGTGTTACAAAAAAAATCCAAATATATCTGACTTAAAATACAGCATATCAATAACGGCACAATCCTTCATTTTGAGGATGACACTGATTAGGATGAATTACTATTCCTGCATCAAACCTCATGAGAATTTCGAGATAAAAAAAATCCCTCTTGATTCTGAACTGTGTTGCGGGATCTCAACGTGTTTTCCGAATAACCTCCAAGTTAATTATTTTATGGTTTTTTGAACTGAAGGACGAACCTCTCTTTGTAAAGAAACCGTGATATATGTACATTAGGATTGTTGCTTAAGGCAGCGTTTCTCAAACTGTAGGGCGTGCTCCCCTGGGGGGATAACCCTACAAAGGGGGGGAGATCCTATCGAAAATTAAAGATTTTTTTTAAAAAAAATAAGTGGAATGAAGTAAAAAACAAAATAATTTCTCACATAATAAAAAATACCCATTTACACTAATATAATTTATGTATAACATCTGGTGATATACGTAATCAAAAATAAAGGTTTCAATCCTTGATCCTATAACCAAATAAAAAACAGTTTGTTTGAATTGCTGTACTCCCACGATAAGAGATTTATTTTACGTTTCTTTTTAAAAGTTAAAATACGACTCTTTTAAGAAAAAAACATAACCCAGATCTAGAATCAAAATACCTTAGGAAGATAAAAAAATTATCACTGTTATTATTGTTAAAATACTGTACATTAGCTGTAGGAAGGAAAGGAAGACTTAATTCACTTTTCACTGCTGATCAAGCAAGGGAAACACCTGCTGAAATAATACACGTTACTCATGATAGCGGAAGTTAATTTACGAAAAGCGATTAATATGAAATGAAAGTAAAACTTTCAAATGCTTCCTAAAGAACTTCATCAACTAAAATATGAAGCCATAAGTGACCACAGGATAAAGTGCACCCTGCCAAAATAATACAAACAGGAAAAAGTTTAACATGCTGTTTGTCGATCATCACTACAATAACTTGATAAAAATGTTGCAGTTTTGCCTGCAAATAACATTCTCGAGTTTGTGATTTTCGTCCTTTATTAAAGTCATGCACATTTCAGTTTTATTGGATTTTTTTCTCAAATTATCGAAGAAAAATTAAAAAGTCTTTGAAAGTAGGAAAAATATATTCTCTTTATTAAATTATTCCCTGGAATTATGATATTTATTGTGTACACTAAAAATAATTATTAAAAAAATGATTGGGGTGGCTGAGTCATCTCTCACGACCATTAAAGTTAGTATCGAGTGCGTGCCTGCTCCCGGGTTAAGTCATTTTAAAGTCTTCTTGCTTTAAATATTAAAAATAACACGATTATTCTTCATCGAAATTTTATATTATTTTTTATAATTCAACATTAATTTTAAATGCTAATTCTGTGAGGCTTAAAATTACAGTTCATTCAAGAGTATTTACATTATGACCATTCATTTAAAAAAATCATTTTACATTTTTGTATACATTCACGTATACTTTGTTTTATTCTCTTTGCAATTAAGCTATTATATCATGAATAATGTTTTATTTTTTTAAAAAATGGAATCGTGCAAAGTGAGGGTACTTCAGCCAGTATACTTTTAATGTATCAGTACTGCACAATGTATTTAACTAATTTCTTAATACTAAATTAAGAATCAGTTTATAAATTATTAGTGACTTCCGGGGATTCTTCTTGCAGAGCAAAATTTGTCAAAGGAAGGCGTAATATTAGAAATTGGCACTTTTAGTTATTTTTCTATATTAAGCTGAGATCTATATTTTTTACCTTCAGAGCAGCCACCGCCAAAAATCCGTTTTCACAAAGATAGGATGTTAAAAATGGGGTAATATAGTATACGAAATGCTTTTGTCTTCACTGTAGAAAATTCATCATCCACCTCGGCCCAAAATTCAAACAGAGATTTATTACAAAATGGATTTAATTTCGCCACTGGATGTAAAATCCATGAAGATTTCTTCTTCAGCAGTTGAGAGCCCTTCTGAAATATTTTGAAATGAATCTATAACCCACTCGTAACTTGCTATTAATTTGTCCTCAGCAAGAAAATACTTTTTAAAATTCTATACCATCAGGTTAAATGATTGTTAATGGTTTAAAAACATTTTCCACCTGTTCTTCGGATTTGTAATTTTTCACACGTATCACACAGGGGCTTTTTGTTCTCCATTTACTTCAGTAGTGTAAGTCAAAAATTTAAGTATTCTTCAGAATATTTCCTTGATTTTATTTTCGAAACCATGCTCGTCTGTTTACTTGTTGATACTTTATTATAGTCGAAGGTTCGCTTACGACTTAAAAGTGTATCTCTATGATTTTCTTTTAATCTACTGCCGTGAATACTTAATACTGTGAATTACAACCAACGCACACGCGTTCAAATTATAAAATGCACATTTACGATAGATTCCGTAGCATAAAAGTATCGACTCGACTAAAATTGACTGAAATTGAACAATGTACAGCATTTTTACATGTTTTGCGCAGACGTCCGATAGGTTGCCGAGAATAACGCAAACGTTCGCGAGAATGCTAGACGTGATGGATATGATAGAAAGCAACAGATTTGTCCAGGGGTACTCAACCTTTTTTCTGCCATGCCGCATACATATGTTAGCTATTTCAGGCGAGCCGCATACATATGATGGCTATTTCACGCTGACCTCAACATGATGATTAATGGGAGGGGATGCCTTAAGATCAAGATAACATAGAAAATTAAAAATGTTTAAATTGATAAAAATATTATAACTCCTATTTTCTTTTATTAATTATTTATTTTTTATTTTGTGTCACTGAATTTCTCTAAATCAGAAGCATTTAAGACTATTCTCTCACAATTTCTGTATCAGTAAATGGTTTCATACGATAACCAATGATATAAAAAATTTCATAGAGTGCCTTTGCTATCGCTGAGACATTACCACTGACAAATAGTTTTTTGCTTTTGTAAAGATTATTTAAGAAAACTCATTTGTCATCTCTTAGATAGAGATCTTTGAGGAATAGTGCCATTGAGCGATTCTTGTTTATTGTATTTTTTAAAAACACTTTCGTGACAAATCAAACAATTACAGAAGCATGCTTGTTTTTCGCTACAAAATAATCAATTTCCCAATCGTCTTAGAAACAATCTATTTTCTTCGAATATTTTTCGCTTGCATGATATGAAAGATAGTTAAAAATTAGTTCCACTCATAAAATGGTCGATACTCCAGTGTTGTCTATTATTACTTATCAGAAAAAAATACCAATTCGTACACATACCACATCGGCAGCAAAAAGCAAAATTGATACATTTGATTTTTTTAACAAAGAATTTCCTATCAAATTTCATAAATAAATAAATGAATTTCTCAGAGCAAGGGTTATGGCCGGGCCACTTAAAAAGGCTCGGAGGCTGCAGGTTGAGACTAGACTAGACTATTTTTGTAATGACATTTGTACTTTAAGAAATGGATTATGGAGGAAGTAATTCTTTAATCAAATATCATTTTGCAATCTGTTCTAATTTAAAAATTAGAGAAAGAAAAAGAAAATAATTATCTCATTACTTAAAAATAATTTACTTAAAATATATATTACTTTAAAATAACGTATACATAATTTAATTCTTATCTTGCTTATGTGTATGGTTTATAATTAAGATCGTACTGTAGCATAAGCGTCAGAGTGAATTATTATTGCATTCAACACATTTTTTATAAGGGGAGCGCTATAAAAATTATGATTGAAAATTGGGTCGCCTGAAACACTGGTTTAAGGAGGTATGAAGTTAGATGTAGAGGATGTTAAGATTGCAATTCTAGAAAAAGGTGTTGCGGTTGTAACTGTACATAAACGTTAAATATTTATTTTTTAGAATATTCTTTTTTGTGGGTTGGATTTAAATTCCTGATTTTAAGTATCGCTGCCACTCAGAATTAAACTAGATCTTGATCCTGTTTAGCTGTGCTTCTAAGCTTTCATTGTCAATTATGTGAATCTATATTATTAATGGTTGCAATGCAATATTTATTTCGCACTGGTCAGTAAAAAATTAAGATTTTAGACTGATTAAAAATTTTAAAATTTTAAAATATCTACACCAAGCACTAAAAAAAAACTAGAATTCCCTTCAATAGTTCCTTAAATCATCAGGTAGTTTTTATTCTTTATTAAAGCAGTTAATCGTACAAACATTATTCTGTCATACAAAAAATGGGAATTTCTTCAATATTTAGTTTTTATAAATGCGTTGATATTTATTTTTTTAAATAAGCTAAAATTCCAAGCCTTTTCATTAGTGACTCTGAAATCATTCATGTAGAGATGCACAAGAATATTCCAGTCAAAGTTAAGGTAAAAGGTTCAGTTTTTTGTTGAAAAAAAAACCTGGGAGAGAAAATGAAGTTTTAATCTGCAGAAAGCGTGTCTCGAACTTAATTATGGTGTAAAAATCAAACAGAATACTGAAGAATTCAGGACATTAATTTGAGCAATTCGATTCTATTTAGTAACTACTGTATTGACAGAAAATTTAATAAATCTCTCATGTTCGAAATAAAGGCTTATCTATTTTTCTTTGAGAATTCTTACTGAACCACGAAAACTTTAAAGTGATTTATTATACCTTACTTTCTTATTTTAACGACATTGAACAACAGAAAACTATCAATATCTTTCAAAATCTCCTTACAGAAATTAAAGGCGTTAAATATTTCTTTTAAGTTTTGCTCTGAATTTTGATTATTCACTGGGTAATATATTATAATCATAATCCTACCAAATCCTTATTACGGTAAAAATTGCTTCCGTGACGTCATGGTGCTATAATTTGTTTTAGAACACGATATTTTTTGTACTATTAATAATAAGCAATGTTATCAGTTAAAGCTTTTGTTTGAAGTTATATTTTTTTTTAGAGCAATAGATTAAAAAATAAAATTAGAAGTGCCTTTAGTATTGGGCTTTAATTATGTTCAACGATATGTTTCTTCCTAACTATAGTCATTAATTTTCAAAGTTATATTAATTTGTAGTTTTGTTTTTTCACGTATTCCTAACACTAATAAAAATATGAAAACTGTATTATTCTTTCTATCTAGTATATATGCTAGAAGTTATTCACACGAATTAGGCTATACTGAACACATTAAAACACATTTATAACTTTACCTTGTTTAATAAATAACTATTTTCAGTATACGTGCTGTTGTAATTCACCAAACCATAAATTGATCTTATCATGTGTTCTTTTATTCGTGATAAGTGACATTTTTTTTTCAAAAACTGTAGTGAAAATTTCATTTATGCTTAATCTTATCAAAGTTTAAGTTCTTATTAAATATTTAATAAAATTGCTTTAATAAAAACTATACAGTGTTAAACGCACTGTATATTATTCATGATGCAAAAAAAGTTCTGCTATCAATTAACAGAAATTTGTAATTCATTTAAAGAAAAAATGAATGAATAAATATTACTTAAATTATAATATATTTAGATTTAATAATAGTAAATTATTCCTTTTTGTGGCAAAAACAAATCTCTCCCGGAAATAATTTGGTGATATTGATATTTCGCAGCCGTATTTCTTTAAAATTTGAATCATACAAAATTAGCAAATGATTCAGATTTAAAGGTCAATGAATATTGACTTCGTTCACAGGTATCTCCTTAGTCTCCAATCACCAATGTATTAAACAGTTAAAAATTGCGAATAGCTTATCTTTTTTTTTTCATTTTCATCCTGAAACTACAATCAATGACACCGTTGCGATGTTGACGATACATTTGAGCTTGGTAGTATAGTTGAGATGCTATAAGTTAGGTAATTGTGTGGGTAATTCTGAAGTTTTTGAGATACGCGCCGACGAGAAGTTACAAAAAAAAATAACGGTTTAAATTTGAAAATACAAAGTATTTCAACACAGCAGGTGACCTTTTACTGATTTACTTGAAGTTGTTTAGCTTTGAATAAATTTTAGACAGAAGAGAAATAGAGTTGATGCGAGAACATTATCATGCTATGATTTTAAATTTAGATTAAATCAAGAGGAAAGCTTTCAATAGCATTTGATGATGAATCTCCGTGTGATGTTACTATATTCAGATGGTTTAAAGAATTTTACAGTGGTCGTAATTCTCTTCAGGATGAGGCCGCACAGTCGGCAGAAATCCCGGATAATGTGTCTACCATACGAAAAATGTTAATGGATGATCATTGCTGGGCCTACTAAATGATGCAGAAGGAACTTAACATTGGATCCGCAGCCATACACAAAATTATCCATGAAGAATTACCTATGAAAAAAGTAGTTTGCCGTTCGGTTCCCCATAATCTTACTGAGTACCAAAAAGAGGAGCGTGTTAGAATCAGTAAGGAAAATTTTAAATTGCTAAGCGATGGGGAGCACTGCATCGTATCTAAAATTGAAACGGGTGATGAAGCGTGCGTACCGTTGTTTGTCGTTCCAACACGTCAAGAAAGCAAAGTATGTGTCTTTGAAGATGATCCCAAGCCAATAGTGGTGAAAAGACAACGAGCAATGAATACAGTAATACATGCCGTTTTCTTCAGAAGTACGGGATTGATCAAAACCATCAATTTGGAAGGACTGAAGACAGTAACAGCAAACTGGTATACCACTAAATATCTTCCAGAAATTCCCAAGAAGTTATTGTTAGGGAACTAAAGCTTCACCATGACAATGCATTTTCCCATACAGCCGGATTAACAGCTGAGTTTCTTAAGCAAAAACAAATTAAAAATACAGAACATCCATTCTATTTTCTGGATTTAGCTATGTGGGAATTTTGGTTATTTTTCAATCTAAGAAAGAACTTACATGGACGTTGTTTTCATTTAGAAGGATTTATTGATGTGGCTATAAATGCATTTTTTCCTCAATTCCAAGAAATGGATGGTTTCAGGCTAATCTGGGGAAAATTCGTCTACAGAAGTGCATTAGTACTGGAGGAAACTACTTTGAACGCTCCTAAAACTTTGTAAGTATAACTTTAAAAACCTAGGAGTATCTCAAAAGTTTCAAATAACCCTCGTATTTTAGGTAAAAAGTCTCCACCTGCCTTATACCAATATGAATGTGCCAAAGGTTACAACAATAGTAATAACTACAATTAATGTATCAGTGAAATGAATGCTCTGAATAACCACGATACCTGAGAAAGAGGCAAGATCGAACAGACCCGAAATCTCCAATGGTATCATTTTCTACTATTATACAACCAATACGATATTTCTGCGGTATACATCAACAACTTACAACATTTAGCCATTGTAAGTTACTCTCTCTCAATGGCCTTTACAACTCATGCATTTAATCCTACAATATTAACCAACATTAACAAAGTCATCTATTTTGCTAGAGTACTTGATTATTGTAGCAGGCAGCATAAATGCATCTTAGAGTACTCAACGATGGATTCCTTTTCAGTCTCGGAAGAGATGGCGGTTGGACACATCCGAGGAAAAGACGAGTCCAGTGTTCCAAATCAGTTTATATTCTAGGTTTATGAGGTGAAATGATGTATCTTAAGTCAGCAAGTCTCCGCATTATCCTGAATCAACGATATGTTACAGACATTTGAATTACTTTTCATGTCACTTCATATTGGGGTCATCTCCATTTAAGTTAATCCCAGCTCACAGACCCACATATTTTATATGTTCCTAACAGGTGTTAGGTGTTATTTATGTTTTGTTAAAACCCTTATCTAACCAGTAAAGTCACCAGAACATTCACCAATCCAACATAAATGGGATAATGAAGGTTCTCGGTTTCGGCCGTCCCCAGAATGTCACAGACCTGGAGCAAAAATGTTTGACGCCATATTCTGTCTAATGCAAGATGAGATTAGAAATCAATATCACAATTTCCTTCAACATGTAGAGGTATTCATCTACGCCAAAAAAATACTCTTCACCAAACTCAAATTTTCTTATTCAATGTGCCCTTTTGCTCGCTATTGATGGGACCCACAAATGATCATATCATTTTATTTTATGCATTTGAATTTATTCACATTTAGTTCCAATAAAAATAACTCTTTCTTCATGGTATTTCATTTTTTTTCTTTAAATAAAATGTATTTATGAACTACACACACAAAATCATATGGCATCTTTTTGAAGTATACGTATATACAAACAATCAAAAGCAAATATATGTTATCCATTACTAAGACATTCAGTAACTTATTTTGTTCATTTTAATTACTAGAGAAATTGAGAAACCAATACGAATTTTTAAAAAAAAGTTTCTACTTCTGAACGTAAGAATAAGAATAATTGAGGATTCACGAACAGTAACATGTTCAAATTTAATATATTCTTAAAGCTCATTGATCAATATTTCTTATCAATATATTAGTAAATTTTCTTGTTAGTGTGAGAAATAAGAGAAGCTCTCAATATAAATTTATTATAAAATGAAATAAATATTCAAATTCTCAATGTAATTCATTATTTCAAACTAAGATATCGAAATAAAAATTTTGATATAAATAACAAATCGTTTATAACATGCAATAAAATGTACTTAAAATGCAATGAGCTTGTGTGTTATGGATAAGCAGAAAATATTTTTTGATAACAAAATTTAATTTCAAGTAAACTTATCCCTAAACTGAAAACGAAGGGGACTGCACGATACACTCTCCAGTGCAATTGCTTTTTACGCAGCTGTAGTTGTTATGTAATATATTGGGGAAAATAAAAGGCATAAATAAGTAATTGTTTTCCTCTGAAATAAATAAATCCTTCAAAAAAATTTCAGGATCAATACATTGAAATCCAAAATATTTGGTATAGTTTCAAAGAGAGCAGCGTAATGCAAATGTTCTTAATAAAGAAAGGCATAATTATTCCCTCTTCATTTAAGGGGCTAATAATTTTTCAAAACTGCATATTTCAGATAAAGATACGATATTTTTTGCTTCTTACTTTCATGATTGAGAATGCCATTCTGAAAGGTGAAAGTTGTTAAAATTTTGTCTTAGATCCAATTGTCCATTTCTTCCACTCTTAAGAATCATATGCAGGTATGGTTATGTAAATATAAAATGGAAATAAGTGATATATTTCCATTTATTGCTTTTAACAAAAACGCGTAAGCAACATACTAAAATATATTTATTCTTAAGTTTTAATCCTAGTTTGTTAATCCCCGAAGACCATTTACTTTTAATATAAAATTCTGTTATTTAATATTCTTATTATAGTGATTTGGAGAAAATCTTCCGACGTATCGAGGGAATTCTATTTCCGTTGATTCCATTAACTCCTCTGACTAACTTCTTTCCGCAAAAAAAGAACATTAGACAAGAGCGTCGGAAAAAGATCATAGAAATTCGTATACCAGGGCATAGATCCAACCAGATAGAAGACAAGATCAACCAGAGAAATAACACTTTGCTTCCTGCATCTTGAGTGGTAACATCTTCCGGAATAGTCTACTGAAGCTCAGCAGAAAAATTTATAGTCAACAAAGAACTCTTGATGTGTCTCATTACTCTTCTAATGGTGTATGTTTATTATTTGTTCCATGCTCTAGAAGTTTTTGTAAAAACAAAAGTAAAACACTTTTTGGGTAAAAAAAAAATGTGGAAGATTTTCACTCCACATTAACGGATGAATACACTAAGATATAGACTATCTAAGATGCATTTTTTCTCACAGCCAATGCTTCTGTGGCGAATTTTAAGAAAACTCGGTACCCCCTATACTGAGGTGGACCCCTATACTGTTCTGCTAAGTGCCATAAAAAATTAAAAATGTCTTAAAGGGAAATTAAGCGGGAATTATTACACAAATACAAAGTTTTGAAGACATAAAACTGTTTTTTTTAAATTTATTTATTTCCCAAACTCCTCATACTCCACATTGCATAACATGAGGTTTACAGACGTAAGTGGTATATATATATATAACACCATTATAAAATTTAAAACAAAATTAAAAATACATTTAAGATACAAATATAAAATAAAAGCAAGAGAGGAAATACACAAATATAAAGAAAGGGAGGTACCCATAAAGCTTTAAAAATCAATGCAGTAAACAAATTTTCTAAAGACATTAAGGCTTTCAATACAATTGACCAGCAAAAACAAAACAGGTGGCCAGGAAATACCTAAACGTTTCAACTCATTTTTAAAGTTTGCTCTTATACAAAAATATAGGTTACAATACAACAAAACACGTTCCGCGGTTTCAGTATCCAGACCACAAAAACAAATATCATTACCAATTAAACTAAACCTAGAAAAATAAATCTTAAAATTCCCATGCCCTGTTAGAATCTGGGATAATTAAAAACCAGTAACAAATTTCTTACATTTTAGCCGTTGATAAATCGTCGGAAAAGCTTTTAGTCAAAAGCCTTAGGTGGGCCAAGAATTCGGAGTTACAGGGGGAAACAGTTATTTCCCAAGCTAAATGCTTCCAGTGAGACAATGGTACAGACAACGAAAGGTTACTATCTAGGCAAGTTGCCTCTTTAGCCAACTGGTCCACTCTATCATTGCCGAGATTTCCACGAGGGCCCCTGCAATGGTAAATGGAGCATTTTTATGTACTTTTCTCTCAGAAATTAATAAACATATAGACTTAAAATTTTGTCTTTGTATTAAATAGACATTTATTTTCATACAGAAGTGAGATTTTTCAAATGTATTCATGTCCAAAATTTAGGTCACAAACACAAAATATAGGAAAGCTGATGAAATATTCGCTGTATTGCCCTGACATTCGGCAGATAGACGAATCATAGTGTGAGAAGGAATATATAAAAACATAATTACATAAGAAGATTTTAATTTTGAATTAAGATACAGGATATATCAAAAATGTCAGATCATGACTCTGACAGAAATCATTTAATTCGATAAAATTCAGTTTAAATTGAAACGTGACCACAGTGCACCGGTATACAAACTTCATAACGAGTCGTTATACTATTTATGAAGGCGTCAATAAATAGTTATGGTAACAAAACTTAATCTTCTAAAAGCACGATTTTTAACTCCTAGGGATTCCTGAGAGGGAGCTATGCTGTGAAATTGCTTTTCCTAGGCTATTCCAAATATGTTCAATAGGATTTAGATCCTAAAACCTGGTGGGCCACCATATGGATAATATCCCCTTCTTAATAAAATTCATCAATATTGAGAGTTCTGAGTGCTGCTCATTTTCGTCCATCAAAATACAGTCCGGGCTCGCAGCACCCAGAAAAAACTCATATATGATTCTAGGATCTCATTTATATTGCGCTATGAATTGACAGTTCTCACATCGAAAGCGTACAAGAGTGTCCTAGTGGGCTGCCCAACGATATTCCATCACACACAAGAATTTCTTTGCCACCAAATCTGTCAATTTTTGTTTCGAAGGAGTAATGAAAGCGAGATGCATTTTCTCTCTAGATGAAGATTCGACGAGAATCACTTTGTCTGCTGCACTTCAACTCGTCACTGAAGAGAACACCCCTTTTCCATAATTGTGGTGTCTACGACTGGTTCTTTTTTCATCTGCACAATAACGGAGTTTCCTGTAGTAAGCAGTCAAAGGGACACATAAGACTGGATGCCAGGCGTAATGGACAATCTCTGCAAGACGGCAGTAGAACATTTGCATAGAAATTCCTCCAGACACATTAAGAATATCACGAGCAAGCTGAGGTATCCTTGCCCACCTATGTCGTCCTGTGCTTAAAGCCAAGCAGCGATCCTGTGTAGTGTAATGTCCTAGCGTTTTCAATTGATGAAACTTCAATGATGTTTAATTGTTTATTTACACACACTCTAAAATAGGACACTCACATACACCAAAAATTTACACTTTTACACGGTTTTAAATACTGAATCTTCTGAGCTCGTTGACACTTTAGAGAGAAAAAAATAAGAAATGGGCCTGGTGGTCTCCAACACATCTGCCTCCGGCAGATACACAATCTTTCAAGCACAGCTCCTTGGTGGAGCTCACAGATCTCTCCTCGAGAGATCAACACTCAACTATCTCTTAACAAAGCTCGCTGGTGGAGCGTGCCGTATTGTCTCGTTGCGAGATAATCCTCGGAAAAAAATCTCCACACTAAGCTCACGGGTGTAGCTAGAAAAACGACGACCTCTCTCGTCGAGAGGAAAACACCGAACTCTCTGGCGTGGCACTTGCGCAGGTTCAGTACCTCTGATCAGTCCGCGTTGCCCCCTTGAGTTTCAGAATGGGTCTAGAGTTCGTTACAGTAGATGTCGATAGCTTGTGGCACCTTGACTGACTTCCTTGGTAGCAGTGCTACTTATTTGGAATTGATTCTACAGACCGGGGACCACTTTTGGGCCACATATAATGATAGAGCCACCTCCACTTGAGACTGGCCAACTTCAAGCCTGCCAACCGGCTATCGATCTCAAGGAATCATCTAAACGATTATGAGAAGTTATCCTCATTGATAATAGACTAACTTGGTTGTTTATTGAAATATTCAAAAAAATCCAGGAGAAAATCTCAAATGCATAAGCGGTCTCAATCTAGTAGTTCTGCATAAACTAACGCTATACAAAATCTTTTTTTTTCAAAATTGAAGATTAATATTTTACTCTACCCGCACTTCAAAATATATAAAATACAACTTCTAAAATTTTTTCCGGAGGCAATTTAAAATTATGACAAAACACATGTTTATGGCGTTAAATTTGGACATGGGTATACATTTTTTAGTTTCTCAAAAACAAATTTATTCAAAAAGAATTATGGATTTTAAATAATTGTAACTTTTTGTTACAATATCTGGTCTTTAGCCAAATACTTTGGAATCATCTCAAAAGAGGCTCACTTCAGTATGTATAATTGCATATAATTAATATGCAGTAACAATTACAGGTGTAATCATGCAGTACATTCAGAGAAAAAGCTACGCGCAGTTTTAAAAACATCATTTTGTGAAAATTGCCATTTCAGTATAAAATGTCACTTCATCACAAAAATCATGAATTAAAATATATACTTGCCCTATTTTACTAAAAATTATCTTCTTCTAAATTTCTTATTTTTTTTTTCCTTTTTATGTAAATTACCCAGAAAATACATACATAGCATTTTTTAGTTTTTTTCTAACGAGATACTTTGTAGCATTTACTTCATTTTCCTCAATTTCTGTATCAATCTTT
The DNA here is from genome assembly GCA_019973975.1 of Trichonephila clavata. NCBI lineage: Eukaryota > Metazoa > Arthropoda > Arachnida > Araneae > Nephilidae > Trichonephila > Trichonephila clavata. The sequence goes on along the minus strand of BMAO01032239.1, from coordinate 27,059 downwards.
TCGAAAATTTTTCAGCTTTGATTCATTAATCTCATGAAAGTTGATCATAAAACAGAAAATAATGTACCAATTTGTAAAAGTAATGATTTGTGAATTTGTGATTATACGACATTTCGAAAGGTTTCATTATGGTTTTGTATGTCCACATACAAATACACTTTTTAAATTATCAGAATTCAAAGATTTCTATAAACTGGACAGATGATTTCTAAAACAGCCAAAATAAAACTTTTTTTTATGTTTTTAAACATGAAATTTATGTATTTGTTTGTAGGAAACAAGCTTCTAGGAATGACATAGGGCATTACACATCTAAGTTATCTTAAGTTACTTTTTTTTAGCAACTTTTGGATACTAAATCTTAAAAACTTGTCTGTACAATAAATAAATATTTATACTTATATTGAAGTAAAGTTTTTCAAATATATTATTTAGTTTTTTTTAAAAAACAAATTTTCATTGAACATCATTATGAATTTATTAAAAAGTCTTATTTTTTGTTGCGATATCTGGTCTCCCGCCAAATATTTTGGGAATACATCAAAAAGTTCGATTCAGTATACATACAGTTAGAAATCAGTAATATGCAGTTAAATCTGCAGATATAGTAGTTCCTGATAAAGAGGTACATGTAGTTTTAAAACAACATTTTTAAAAAATGATGAATTTTAACAAATATTTAGACTGTTTAATTAAACATTAGCGTGTTTTATATATATATTAAGATTTTTTGCTTTTTTTACTTAGATTGTCTCGGAAATGCACGTACATATGTTTTCATTTTTTTCGTATTGATATATTTTTATAATTTACATTATTTTCGTCAAATTCTGTATCAATTTTTGAAGAATTTTTAACTTGAAAACATTACCCTCGCCAAAGTTGACCATAAAGCATCATAAATAGCACATAACAAATGTATCACTATGTGAAAGTATTGATTTGGGTATTTGTGATTATATGACACATTTCGAAGATTTCATTACTGAATTGTATGTTCTCATGCTAACAATTTCCTAAAATACCAGAATTCAAAAGTTTCTATATATTAGAAAAGGTATTTACAAAACAAGAAGGCTGTTTTTTGTTGTATTTAAATATGAAATTTTTTTATTCTTATATGCATTTAACAAGCATTTTGCAATGACAATGAACATTGCATTTTATATCCTTTGTACCTTTTCTCAATAACTATAATACATTAAGGCCTAAGATTGTGCCTCCACACATAAAATAAACACATTTATCTATTTACTTAAGGAAAATTTTAAAAATAAATCAGTCTGTCTTTTTTTTTAAAATAATGTTAAGTTTTGTAGAGCCTAATTAAGGATTTAATAAAAATTATAATTTTTGTTATGACATCTAATTTTTATCCTAAATGCTTTACAGATATTTAAAAAATTCACTTCAGTATACACAAGTATATATCCATGCATGTAGTAGGTTTAGATATAATAACACAAACAATTTAAAAAAGAAATTTTAGAAAGCAGTATTTTTTTTATAAAATATCTTACCTTGTCAAAGAAAGTATTCTGTACTATTTACTAATCCCTGTTTTTATCTTATAATTAACAAATATTATACTTATTTTTCGTTACTTGATATGAATTTCCTTTTATATATGTTTTGAAAACATCAATGATTATATTATATGTATTAGATATACGTATATTACCAGCATCTATTGTAGTCACAGTCCAACATTCAGAAACATTCAAATCTATTTCTTCAATGACAAGCAAATCTAAAATTTGCAATTTAGTAAATAGTTCAACATTTGTTGAACAATTTTTTAAATCTCGGAGTGTTGAAATAATCAGTAATAATAACTGATTAAAATTAAATTTCATTAAAAATACGTAACAGCTTAAAATTTAAATTTAAATCACTCAAACCATAAAGTAAGTACAAACTTCGCTCAAAGACTATTTTAGCAAATCTAACAGTTAAACTTGCCGTTATTGTATTGTTTTTTTAAAGTTGATAGCGTATGAAAAAAAGGTAAAAGGCTTGGCAGCTGTTTTCCAAGCTTAAAAGGTCAACATTGACATTTTTATCAGTCAAAGTGGGCGTGGTCCGTCAGCTAATAATTTTTTAAAAGTCATTTTGACATACTTCTAATTCATAAAATTGCATATATGTTGAATCCCTAGAAAGGTCATGAATTGGAGATTTCAGAAATATCAAAAACATAAAATTGATTGTCTAATGAATGGTTATCCTCTACTGAATTCCCTTAAATAAAATTCTTACGTAAAATTTCAAAATGTGCTTTACAAATCAGCTGTCAGGCAAAAGCCCGATCGAGGCCCAAGAAATTCATCTTGGCAAAGGCCTACGTTGTACGCCAATCGTTAGCCGTTGTTCTGCGAAACATCCAGGGGACATTATGATTTGTCATATCTCCACCCCAATTTTGAGAGAGATCGCCTTGGGGGTGGTAAGGGCCTCTCACTTATCAACCTCACGAGAAGACTTGCGGCTCTATGATTATTCAGTGTACCCCCATCCCGCAATGACACTAAGTATTTGCCAATATCTATGCCTTCTCCACGACTTGAGCCCCGCCCCCGTGGCACAGCAGTTAGCGTCACTAAATACTATAGCAGATGGTTGGCTTACAAATTAGCAATATTGATTTAAAGTACTGAAAAATAATCAAATATAAGTGTTCAAACTAAGTATTTCCTCAGAGTACAGATATATAGATTTTATTTTAATACCTTTAAAAAAGTAATAAACTTTATATATATGAAAAAATTCCTATTAATTTCATGTTGAAAATTGTTTGTAATTTATAATGCTATTCATTTTTGGGACTCGCTTGTGAATAATAAATAGCAACTCGCATAACGGAGAACTTTTGCGACATCTTTCCTTCAATAAACTCCTCCTTCCACGGAGATCATGTGAGTTGACTGTTTCCTCGTCAATATCATCAAAAAGCAACATCAACAATAAACATATAATCGTTAAAGAACTTCTTACACTCGTCAAGTTATGATATACTACTACGACTACTACTACTACGAATACTACTACTACGACTACTACAACTACGACTACTACAACTACGACTAACTACAACTACGACTACTACGAATACTACTACTACGACTACTACAACTACGACTACGACTACTATGATTACTATAACTACGACGACCCTACTAAAGTACTACTACTACAAATAATAATAATAATTGCTTGTTTCAGTTATCTTAAGATCTATTTAATTATGTTAATCTAGTGCCCTCAAAGGTATTACTCTATATTTAACTTATGTTTTATTTGTTAAACAAGCCTATTAAATTAACGAAAACTTTAAATTCTGATATACTACACAATTAAACGTTTCCCATGAATTCATGCAATATTACAACGTCCGTCGAAAGGGAGAAATTGCCTTGCAAAGAACAAAATAATATCAGTTCAGAACATTCTAGAAGTTCCTTTGACTTATATGAATTGAGAACATTGTTTTAATAAAAAAAAAATATGCCTTAGATTTTTCCTAAGCAAATGAAAGTTTTATAAATATCTAATTATTAAGAAATTGAAGCATACCAAAATATACAAATACTTAAAGGAAATGATAATTTCGAATAAATGCAAAAGAATCATAAATAAATAATTATAGAATATATGCTACATTGGATTCTCGGTAACTTATAATAAAGGTAAAATAGCAATTTTGGGAATAAATTTTTTATTAAAATTTACTTTAATTTGAAGTGGAAGAATTATGAAAAGAAATCTATCGTGTATGTGATATATGGAATAGGATTGTTAAAAAATAAGGAATGAATGTCTTAATAAGCGTGAGTGTTACAGTTAATTTTTAGTACTCTTAAATGATTTGTTAATGAAGATTGTTAGGATGATGCATAGAAAGAAAAGGAATATTCTTAAGAGTATAATGTTTATTATATATTGGATTATATTCAGAACGCACAAAGTTGCAATGATATGATGATACTAATAATGTTTTTAAGGGTATTTTAATAAGTATTATAGTTTACTCAAAATTGAGTTCCTTTTGTTAATATAAATCATATTTTCATATATATATATAAATTCCGTGTCTAACAGCAACAAAATATAGTATATGTACGGCATAAGCAAACAGTAAACCTTTTAGGTACATTCAGCATTAAAATTTTGATATAATTTATTTTTACATTAAAATTTTCGACATAACTATATACTAGATTTATCAATTGCATTTTAATTGCTTCAAATAATTTATTTTTCCCATTTTATTATATCAATGAATACATATCTCTAGTTTTTTATAATTTCCAATAATTTTATTTATCAGTAGTTTAAATTATGAAAATAAACACAATGTAGTTATTTTTAAATAAATTAAAAAATTTCTCGATGCATACATTTATTAAAAATTTTATTTTCAGTTCAATAGTTAAATTATAGTTTATTTCCAAAAACTCATAATGCCATAAACTTCAAAAGAAGATGATTAACACATAAATTGTACTTGCACCTTTTAAAACCGAAAATTTTAAGATGATGAAACGCATTATTTTAATAATAATAATTTTGTTTGGTTTATTGGTGCTTAATAACATATTATCAAACTAGAATAAATGAGCTAAAAAATTTTTATCAAGAAAAAATGAGAATGTGGGATCTAGAAAAACGCTTCGAGTGTAATAATCGAAAAATTGAGTGACAAAGAAATCGAATCAAAATAGATGAATATCTTTAGAATCTCTCGAACGGCAGTAGTGACTACGACAATTTTTCTCATGGGGAAAGTACCTCGGATGTATAAAACCCAAACTTACCTAAAAAAAAACATCTAATAAACAAAGTTTCCTATTTCTATTTGTTTGAAATCCCAGATGGGGTTTCATGCTGGAGTCTATGTGGTAAATAAACAAAGTCTGACAAAAAAGTAGAAGAAAAAAAAGTAAAAGAAATGAATTTTGGGCATTTTTTCCCCATGTTGCATCTTGATCCAAAGCTTCCACCTTATGACTCGACATTTTAAAGACAGATACCGTTTCCACTCACCCCTTATTATTCCAACAGTAAAACATAGATTCCGAATGTATTTCTGGATTTGTACTCTCAATGACGTTTTCTCTAGATGTTTTCGAAGCTATCTCAGCCAATACTTTCGAAAGTTTCTATGTATGCTACTTTATGCACTGAGAATAAAATTGTAGTGATATTTTGAAACTAAGCATATCAGTATTTTTAAAAATGTTTCATTTCTTGCGTTATTGAAAGATAGAAACTATGTGTAAATATAAAGAATTATTTTCGAATACCCCTTTGCCTAAAAAAATAATGCCAAGCTTTATGCTTTGTTAAATGAAATTGTAGTTTTTGCTTCATTACAACTGCAATTGACTATAAATAAAAATATCATTTGAATTTTACATTTTATTCAAATCTATAAAGGCTTAAAGTACTTATATTGCTTATATTGGCATAGCGTTGAAGTTTGGAGAGTGGGTACCAGCTCATGTGTCGTCTGTATCACCTTGTCGAAGTTCAAATTTGAAAGAATCATTCCCAAGAGTTGTCACGTTGTTTTAAAGTGCAACCGACGTCGGTAAAAAATTATAAAAAGAAAATATTTCAGATATTTCGATGTTAAGAAAACAGGAAATAAAACTTTCTCTTTAGTTAAATGTATTGAAAACGCAGCCAGAATTTAGAAATGAGTCAGAGTCTCAGTAAGGGTAACAAGCTTAAAAAGAAAAGTAAAGTAAAATTGTAATTCCAAGTTACGATTTTTATTCAATTGTTCTATTGTAAGAAAAAAAGAAGGAATGGGAGACCTTCCGTATCAAATGATAAACAAGAGTTTTTCTACATTTTCAGAGTACATTTTTTTTATAGATCCCTACATTAAAGAAAACAGGAAATATAACTTTGTTTAGTTTAAAGTATTGAAAAATGCAGCAGGATTTCAGAAATAAATCAGAGTCTCAGGGTTCATTTCTGAATCCATATGATGCCTTAAGAAGAATTTGAAATGTTTTAAATAAATTTAATTAAATCTTCATAATGAGGAAAATATGCATGGGAACTATGAAACATCTCAATTTATATGTTAGATAATATTATGCTATGAAAATGTCCCTATTGTTTTCGCTTAAAGGTAAAATTGTCCTATTATTAGTGTAAGAAAAAAAAGAGTTATGTCTTAGGCAAATATAATAAATCTTATTACAGAAATTTAGTTCAGCTAAGAAACTTAATGTATAAAATTTACACATTGGTAAAATCAAAACTTTTTCTCTATTTTTTCTGCAGTTATTAACTTTTTACATTAAGGACTAATTAACATTAACTACGAAATACATAATCAAAAAATGTGTCTTAAAATAAAATTTAAGGCATTCTTTTACAGTGTTTTATGTCTCAGTAACATGCTGCTCTTGATTAGAGTAAAAAATTCTTGTACATTTCTAATGAAGAACTCGCTTTATAAAGTTTTAGAATATATTTAACATGATATTGACGCTACATAACATAACAGTTTGTAAAAAAAAATTGAAGTTTTAAAGAGTTGAGTGTAAATTGCCCTTAGCATGATCTTTGTCGTAATTGGTGGAAAAATCCCCCTTCCCCCCCAAAAAAAAAGCTTTCAGGGATTTTATTGAATAAAAAGTTTCCGCAAACACTAAGGATTTAATTAGAAGGATTATTTTATGGAAATGACATATCAGTTTTTTTAATTTTTAGTATTTTACTCATGGAAAGAAATTTTTTTATCAGCAAGAAAATAAGTAGCTGAAAAATATATTTAATCTAATGTAAAGAGAAACACAAAAAAATCATAAGTGTTTCTTGCCTTTTATAGTTATTAATGCAAGAACTGATATATTTTTCTCATGCACATAATACGCCGTTGATTTATCTGTTGAATTTCAAATTCTTTGCCTCTGTTTTTGTTTCATAAATTATTTATTCTGTTCTTCTTCAAAGTATTTGACACTTCTGTATTTTTGATTACGATGCCTAAGACGCCATCTACGTATCCCAATAAATCTGTATCGGAAACAAAATACTATGTATTTTTAGTCAATTCTAATTCAGAATTTCCCTTCGGGCACCTTCAGAATCCAGTTCTGCAGGAAATGCTTATTTAGAGTTCGAATTGAAGTATTCGTGAAAGTGTAGTAGTCATGAATATTTATTGAAAAGAGAAGAGCCGTTTCTTTCTACTGTCAGAAGTGGAATAAATATTCTGGACGAATGCATTGATTATTTATAGAAATGAGGAAAGATTGCGATTCTTCTATAAGACTTGAAAATCTTCTATTAATACTCTCAAGCAAATATTTGCAAACGAAAACTTCATGTACAGTTTAAGAGTATTTCGCATACATGTGTTTTAAAACATACACTATTTTTGTTTCTTTATAAATGATACATTAAAATTGTCTTTGAATGTAAAAAAAAAATTGTTAATAACTATATTTCAATGTATATCATCACATTTCAAAAGGATCATAAAATATTCATAGAGTTTCGAACTTTTATCTTTTAATATTGCTGGGATCAGCATGTTACCGCAGGCAGTTACGAATTATCTTAAATTTCAACAAAAGTGTAGATTGCATCATAACATATAGAAATAAATATATATTGAGAAAATGTAGACTGTTGATGATATTAATATTTGAATACAAATAAACTGATCATTCTTACTGTTTATTATTTTTTGCATGCATTATTAGAATTAATTTTTATTTTATTGGAGTAAGTTAATTTTTTTATTTTTCAATTTTTTTTTTTGCCATTTTAAATAGTGATATAGAAATGAATTCGTATAAATGCTGATTACATTTTTTTATCATTAGAAAGTATAGCATACTGTACTAATTAATTAAATCTTATTATGCATTTTTTCTTGAACAATATGTAATAAGAGTTATATGTTAAGAATTTTACTTCCTACTAAATTAGGAGTATGACAAAAAATTATTTGTTCTGTTTACAGAAATTACATACAAATTTCTCTCCTTCAAAGCTTAATAAGTCTTCATACTAACATCTGAGGGATTTGCAACACTTATTTCAGTCATTCGATTAAGGGTTAATGCATATTTCATTACATATATAAGACACTGTATTTTACATTATTGTATTACACTGTACATACATTTTTCTCAGAAATTTTCTTAAATTTGAAAGAAAGATCCTAATTTTGCAGGTTGTAATTCCTTAAACAAGGAACCATAATACAGTAGAATCTGTTTTTGTGCGGCTTTCTTAATGCGATTCTATTTTTGTTTCATTTTTTTCTGTGCTATCTTTTTTATGCGGTATATGAAATTCAACGGCTTTGGCGTCTTTGTAAAGTTTTCAATCAATGTAACATTTGCGATTGGAAAATGTTAGGGCCCCTGAAAAGTCAGGTTTTGCCTTTTATATTTAATTAATTGGTTAAACATATACTTGGCTTTCGTCCGGCCTTGGCTCCCCTAGAGTGCTGGGCCCGACCTCAAACCCACCCCACGAGGCGAGGGTGGGGGTGTACGTTATGCCACTGCAATGTTCATATATGCTCTTCAAGATGCTCTGTTGATTTGTTATAAACAGACTTGCGAGAATGCACGCTCAGTTGCTTTATCTCAACGCTCGAACAGCCCGTGCTTGATTGAAGACGGAAGCTTTCATTGACAGTGACATTATCAATAATTTTATAGATTATGAGGACGGACAAGAAGAACAGCATTCTTTGAGAGCGGATAAAGTATATGAAGGAATACAGCTTTCCAAAAAATTGAAAAGCTTTTTCTTAAAACAGATACCGATTCAAAAAATTAAATATCAAAAAGAGCTTCAATCATGAATATCTGGTTGTCGTGGCATTTACAAGCAATTGACCAAATGACCTTCGTCGCAAAAACTTATCTCTTATCTTAAGGTACCAAAAAATAAATCAATTGAAATTGTATTTTTAAGTGAAGAAAACGATTGTGAACTTATTCATTTCTGGAAAATGAGCGCTTTGGATTACGGTGAATAGCAGTAAATTACGTAAGTGCATTGTAAAAACATCTCCGTGTATGCAATAAAAAACTAAATGTTTTAAAAATGCTTCCATGAGTAAATTAATTATTTTTTTGTTTGTTCTGGAAGTGCTTTTTCATAAATGTTGGAAATAATTGGCGTATTTTTCTAAGTGTGATTTTTTACTCATGCGTTTCCTTTCCATCACATAAAACAAATTTCTGTAGTGTTTCGACGAAGTTATCTGTTATATGTAAGATTTTATAAAATTTTCGAATATTTTTCTTGTGCGGTTTATTTTAATGCGCGCCCTATCTACTGCACAAAAACAGGTTTAAGTAAAAATATTTGTTCAGATTGATTTTTTTCACATATTTCATATAGCTTTGAAAGATGTTAATTAGATTTGAAACATTAAATTACCTATAAAATTAAAAAAAAAAACATCATAGCACTTAATCCACGATTTCGTATCGCAGCAAAATCACGAGAAAGCAACTTGACATAATTTTGAAACTTCCACGGCATTCTATGTGTTTCGAGTAACAACTATAAACAGATATTCTAATATTGACCTATAAGTTTTAGAAAAAAGAATACACGATTTCATGTGACTAGACTTAATCATTACTGTAGAAGAAAAACAATTACGATTTACCATGTTTCACTTCTCTTTATACAAATTTTCAGAATTAAATAACTCAGCATTATACCAGATTACGATGTATTTATATTAAAAGGGAATATTATCTACTAAGAAAGTTGATTGGTTTCATTGACAAAAAAAAAGGTATGGTTAAAGAAATTAACTCTCGTAAAAAATAGTTGAAAAAAAAAGGATGACACTTATAAAATTAAATAAGCACCTAAAACTTATTTCGTTTGCGTTATTTTATATGTTTTTGTTCATGTAATGCAAAAAAAAAATAAAGCAGGCGTTCATTGAAGTTCTGGTAACCAAATTCAGCCTAGTGTAGAACTAAAGAAAAAAATATGAATTGAGATTTGATTTAATTTGTCTCATTCTGAAGCAACATAGTAGCTATTTCTCAACGGCTCTGGCAAATATGAACAATGTTCAAATAACGAGAACAGAACATAAGCTGAAGTACTAAGTCTTTTACATCACGTTAACATGAGGATTGAGCCTTGAAACATTAGCTAGCTGCATTTCTTTTGCACGACGCATTTTTAGTGACTCGTCAGTGACAACGACAGCTACAAGTTCGCAATCATGACTACATGGCTATTATAGTGACGGTAATTACTTGCGTTTGTGAAGGTTGGTGATTGAAAATTAAGAAAGATCACCCAGTCAACCCGAGGGTAATCACACATATTTACTATAACACTATAGGACAGAGGTGGCAAACCTTTATGGATCAACGTACAATTTCTCCAAAGGAAGTGTTTAGTGTAGTATAGGCGTGCCGTCAAATAATTTTGGCTTGTGATATATATTTTTGGGAAAATAATAAAACTAAATACTAACAACACAAAATTCTATTTACAACGAAAACATACCTTTTGCACTATACAGTTATAAATGTTTTAGTTATACGTGTAATTCAAATTAAAGTAACATTAGTGTGACTTCTGTTGTGTGTTGCAGATATGATGACAAATAACTTATATTAGGATTGTAAGATGTTACTCTTTTTGTAAAATACATGCTGAATTTGACTCATCTGCCTAAGGGTTTCTAAGCAATTAATTTTTGTCTGTGGTTCACTTTTTTTGTCAAGATAATTTGTGATTTGTTTCAAAGTACTGTTTTGCAGACGATGTTCTGCATACCACTATTCCAGAACATAAAACACACACAGCTTTTTTTTTATAAATAACATTATATTCCTCGGTCCATCAAATTTGAAATTCTCTGTTACACTTAATATATCACAATATTGGTTCTTTTGCTAAACTAGCCATGTTGAAATCGTAAATATAGCGCAAATAAACTTTAAAATACAGTTGTTTCAATAAAATTGACTATGCTATGAGAAGACAAACTTTACATCATAATCAATTGTAGTCTACGACCTAAGGCAAGACAATAACAAATGAGTATATTCCCTGCAGCCGATTATTCGCGTTTACTTGTAATACTTCATAATGAACTTTGAAATAAAATGTGCAAGCTATTTTGATTACTGGCGTGCCACTGGTTTTCCATCCCTGTTGTAGGAGAAAGAAAAGATCGAGCCTTTAAGGATCATAAACCCATAAACACAGAAGAAAAACTATGGATAGTTTTCTATCAGAAAATTGGAAAATTTATGAAAGGATATTCATTCAATATCAAAATATTAACTAAAAACTGTATTTTCGAAAATTTATATGTATATAGTACAATGTCTAAGTAAATTAAAGAAGTTTAACTTGTTCTGATAAAGATCTGCACTTTGGTTAATTAACTGAAGTGTTTATTATTATATTGATATGTAGAAAAATATGAAAATCCTGTGAGGGACAGTTAAATTTTAATACACTATTTGGTTAGATGATTGAAATAAATATCTAAAAAACAAGGGTGGTTTCAATAGTAATTAAAGCTTCATTACAGCAAAGTTGTTTGTAGCAATTAACACGATAACATCGAACTTTATTAGTGTAATAAATTCCCGCCGAAAAGTACCCTGAAGAGCTATTAACATATAAAAGCAAATAGACGCTCCCTTTCACCCCATTTCATAAGGCATTCAATTAATTTTCATTAGTTTTAAAACATTCAGCGAGACACTTGAGGACTCTGTTGTCTTTTCCATCCGATATTTATTTCACTTAACAGCGAGTGTTTTATAAGTGCTTCGCTTATCTTCAACTTCAGAGACAAAGGAGTAATTAATTCTCCTGAGAGAAATTCAAAAGGAGAAGTTGATTCTTGTGCGTTTTAATCTGTTCTTCATTTTAAATTAGCTCATTTGCTGATATAACAGTGGAACAAAAAGAAGGATAACTTTGTAAAAATTATATTTCAATCCGCTTTTCTTTAGAAACAATTTTGTGTACTTACAAGCCTTCCCATGAAATAAAGAGAAAACATGTTGCTCTGTTAAAATAAATTATATTTTTAAATTTAAAAGCAACTTTAATACTGAGACTTTTTTCTTTATATTTTAGAATAAAAAAATATTTTTACCCTTTATATTTAAGGCTGTGTTCGCCAAACGTGCAAAAATCTGATCTAAAGTGGAACACATTTTTAGACAGAAAATGCTTCAATTTTCATAAAAATTTGCAACATTATAAACATATTTGTCTATAATGTAGTGATTTTAAAATTTCAAAATATTCCATAAATAATTATTTTTTCTTTTAATATGTAAAGAATTAAAAATTACGGTATATGAGAAAAATATACGAACACATTTTATATTAGAAAAAATTAATCAACTCGGATAAAAATGAAGAGTATGATAAAATAAGTAGTTTACTATAGGATAGATAATCTAGAATATAATATCCATGCTCGATTATTTTTATGTTTGAAAAATATTCTGAAGTCGCGTTCTTTTTTTTAATACTAAGCGAAGACAACCTTAAATTTATTTAATTAATTCGACGAAGGCGACATTCTAGCACTTCTTCTAACACGGTTTCTTATTTTTAAAATAATTTTTGTTTAAATATTAAAGCTAAGGATACAAAAACATTAAGGAGTCTTATTTTAATGCATTTACTCGACTAAAGTGTCCCTCAAAATCTCTAAATTTGCTTATCCAAAAATTAATATCAGGTTTGTATATAAAACAACATACGCAAACCTCATTCCATTCAGCATTGAATGGAATGCTGCTATGACTCTGATACGAAATTCACGTTTTCTCGCATGGAGGATCAATCTGAGCTCGTGCGTTTTGTGCGAATATATAGGGCCTTCTGTTGATTTGATCAAAATTACAAAATAAGTCATTTTTACTTCCGGAAGTGCTAAACAGTATTGAACATGGTTTTAAGAGCTAATGCAGTTTTTAAACTAAGAAGGCAAAAGACGGTCTGAGTTAGCAATGTTGATAAACGTTGAGAGGTGCAGTACAATATTATTGAAACGCCTTGAAATAACTGGCTCATATACTTTAAACAGAAAGCATAGAAAAAACAAGGATCATTATTCGTAGCGAAGGAATGATTTTTGATATGTGCTGTTACGAAATATGTCAAACATCATTTCAGCTAGCTGCTGATAGAGAGAACGATAGACTTTAAAATATTATCTGATGCATAATTGTACTCAAAACGAATTTGCAGTCAAAATTGTCTCGGATAGAGACAAGTGAGTGAGTGAGGAAGAGTTATATTAACATCACCGCTCTGAAACTACTCGAATACTCTTGGCAACAGGCCACATAATTTTGAATCATGGTCAAGTGATAAAGATCACACCTGAACTCCCACCCCTCTCCTAACTTCCACATCACACTAGTGGGAGGACGTTTTGACCATGACAGATTTAAAATGCAAAGGCTTCCTCAACACGGTGGATATTTAAAAGAACGGCACTATGCTCGAATTCATGACTCGACAACCACGAGTTTGCGTCTTTTACTTCTAGGCTACCACCGCCAGATGCAGAAAAAGATAAGATTAAAATATGAAAACCGTGTAACATTTTATAAATCTACTGCAACTAGAAACCGACTTTTATAAAAGATGTGGATCTTAATGGAGGCACCCTTACAATCTCAAGACAATGGAGCATTTTTTCAAACAAAGTCGAGGATTATCCAATTACTTCAAAGCTTCCTACAGCAACAATGGAGCAGAATAATCGAAAACGTACTTTGTAAGGTAATTAACACCGGGAAACAAGGATGTGATTTTATAATTAAAGTTACAGGAAGCTGAACCGAATAGTGATTTTTGTAAACAGAGTAAGTAATTGTTTTTTATCAAATAAGTTTATTGTTTCTCAACATAATGGTATTTTTCAAAAAGAGGGTTCTAAAGGGAACTGAATACTTCCATACATGCCTGTACCTGTTTTTCTTAAAGAAGCCTACTACCCTTAAGAAGTCTACTGACCTTTTCCCTAGAACCCATTTATGCTTCTAAAAAGTGTTTTAACTTTGAAAATACTTACAATTCTCAGGTGAGATCCTAAATGGAAACCAAGGCATGGCTTAAAACTTGTTTTTTTCAAACTGTTGTCCACTTCTAAAGGGATAACTTGACCAGTCTATGTCCATATCCATCACACGATAAATTTTGTAAGATGATTTATTATTTGCTTGCTATAAATTAAATGTTCCATTAATTTTACACATTATTAACAACAACATATCTTAAGGAATGAGATCCCACAATTCCGATGTTTATAAAAAGGTATATGAAAGCAAAGTAATTACAGAAAGAAATATAATTCATAATTTATAGAATAGTGTACGAATATTTTGAATTCTTTAAAAAGCGGCATAAAAAATAATCACTTGCATTTATTTTTAGATTAATATCTACAAAGTAGCTACGCAATGCAAGTAATTTACAATGGTAAGCATATAAATGCAATTCTGGGGAATCTAGTGGTCATAGGGACATATAATACAATTATGTTGAGAGTTCTTTAAATTATTCAAGCAACAAGACCCAATTTAATTTCATAAATTTATCTTCAGAGGTCTAATAATGAAATGGATAGAGAATCACACGAATGTAATTATTAAAGTGTGTGCGGAATTTCGAAACGAAATTATATTGCAGTTCACTTGCTATCAGTGTACAATTCCAAAAGATTGGATGATTTGTAAACCAAATAATTCCTTGATGAATTATATCTCAATAATAAGTTCAAATCATTAATGCTGCGTGCTTTCCAATGAGTATTGAAAAATTAGTTAAATTAAAAATAAAACTTGCATGAACTGAATGATTTTTTTTAAATTAACGTCTTATTTCTAAGTTACATCCAGACTTTAGTCATTACAACCTGGCAATTTGCTGTCACAGTCCATGAGGGCGATTCATGGGATAGCATCTTACTCTCAAAAATCTCACGCCAACGTGAAGGCGTAAGATTTGATGAGAATTATGCAAATGGAATCCATGCGTATACAGAAGAAAAATACATGAAATTCAAAATTTTTCATTTCTTATTGAATATATTCGTAATATTAATACTATTTATTCAGAAAAATCACAACATATTGTACAAAATTAGTTTAGATGTACCATAAAGGTAAAGATTAAAATCTTGATGTAAAACTATGTAAAGTTGTGGCTAAATACCTTTATGGTCTTAAATCTTTTTTTAAATGAAAAGTACACAGTTAAACTGAAACCGCAATAGCACAAATAATTTTATTTTTAACTTTCCAAACATTTTATGAACCAATTACCCTTTCAAGTACACTTATTCTGAAAAAAGGGGAAAAAACCCTGGAAAATATTCACACACACACAAGATAATTCTTTTTTTTATTTAAGTAAAAATAGATTCTTGAACATTTGTTTTAACCCATTCACTTCCAAACACATTTAAAAAGCCTTTTGCCCAGGGTGCAAAGATTTTGTCAAAAAAAAAAAAAATACAGTGAAAATTTACAATGTTAACTTACTGATACAATATTTCATTTGTAGTTTTTTTTCAATAAAAATATTCATATACAAAATGTTTTTTTTTGTTTGATTTTACAAGCTAGCCATGTCATTTCATTTAGTCAGATATGTAATGTCATGTCAATTTTTCATATAGATGTGTAGATGTGTAATGATCCTCACTGGAAAAAAACTATAAGGCGATAGTAGTTATAAGAAGTTGTAAAGTAATAAAAATGAACCGATAAGTAATAGTTAGCAGACACCAGAAAAACCATTCGTTGGTACCAGAAAATCACTATACCCTACTTGGAAATATTCTTACTGAATGCATACATGTTCTATAACTAAAGAAATCGAGCGAATAAAAACACGAGTTAAGAAATCTATCTATCTATCTATCTAGTATGGATTTGTTTGATGGTGAGGGCAGCAATGCAGGTGAAAGCAGCATCTATAATACAAATGCAATTGATTTTCATTCCTTAGAATATCTCCCTCTCACAAAAAAGGAAGAATTGAAAGCTATGTCAAATGTATACAAAGTAAATATCTATCTATCTGTCTATCTATCTATAACGTAAAGAGACTAAGTATTTTTATCCAGTGTGTGTCTCCTTTCGCTCTTTGAGTTGATTCTTAATTTAAAGTTCATCATGTGTAGCAAAAAAAGAAAAAAAAAAGGAAATTTAAAATATATTTTTTTATTTTTGGAATGCATTTACATATATAAATATATATTTTTTATGTTATAATTTAATCGATTAGGTTTTAATTTTATTTAAAAAAATTGATAATATTTATGTTTTAAGAGTTATATAATTTGTTCTCTTTTATCCTTTCTAAAAATTTCTTACTCAAATGGAGCTATATAATCAATCTGAAATTCCGGCACACGTACTAAGAGATACTCGTAGGCGGAAGTTTTGGTATACACGCTTACTGCGAGATATCTCATAGTTATCAGTAAATGGCTTAATCAAAATTATAAAATAATATAAAATAAATCAACATTTTTGTTTTAATTCTAGATTTTGATTCACACATTTAAGATGAGAATATTTTAACATTGCAAGTACACCATCTTTCTTTTCAATTAGTATATATTTATAGTTTCGTTTTTTTTTTAATTAAAAAAATCTGTAAAATATTTATTTATACTTTTTTGAAATAACTAATAATAATATAATTTATTTTAAGAAATGATTCAAAATTTTTTGTCTGATGTATTTTGAAGCTAGGTGCAGCACATAATCCAGCACTGCAATTATTACACGACGAATGAGTGGAACGACGCTCATTTCTTTTCCCTTTGCCGTTGCCATCCCTCTTATTTGACTTCTGTTCAAAATAAAAAAAAACCAAACCATTAATCATACTGAAGGGTGGTTGAGCACCCCCCTTGTACAAGTCATTCAGCTGTTATAAAATTGTACGTGTATTATGTAGTTTTATTTTTTTCAATACATTGTAAGCAGGAAAGAAAACCCAAGCCTTCATTCTGCATTTTAATTTGTACTTCAAAAGTGTAATTTTCGCAAGTTGCTCTTTTACATATTAATGACGTTTCAATGGAAACTTGGCGAAGTTATGGCGATGGAACCAAGTTATATATAGCATCATATTTAATCGCCAAATTTTGCAAATTGGAGAACATTATGTTCACCTTACAGATGCTTTTGAAAATTACTTGAAAAATATTTCGATCACGATCTATGATATAGACGGATTTTTCTAGAAAGAGCTGGAAGATAGGGGGACCCCTTTAGGAAATCATTCTTTGAGCTCCTCTTCAAATAAATCTAACTTCTTACGACCTATTTTTTCTAACTATATCTTATGTATAAATAAATGTGTTACACCTCATCACGAAATATTTTTTTTACATATGGAGCCGTGCTTCTCAAATATTAAATATTTGCTACCTAATATTCCAACATAACTTTCATCGCAACCCCTCCTTACAGTACCAATGTATTGAATTAAATAATACTATACTTTGACGCTTAAGCTAGAATATGAATTTAACATTCTAATTTCCCAGGTGTTTATAAACATCTGGCTCAACCAAAGCTTTAATTTCCTCGGACGTATATATACGTCTTTCTGAAGTACGATCTTTTCTGCGCGCTGCTATTCATAAAATTATTCCGAAGGCTGGAATGGAATAAAACAACCTTGGTAGTGTTGGTGAAGGATTTACTTTTTTCAGAGGATTTGTTTATTCATTCCTTTTCTCCCCCCCCCCATACATCACATGAGCACACTATCGTGGAAAACGGTGGCATTGGGGAGCGAATTGCGTAAGTTTTAATCAGCTGTTAGGGGATTAATAATAAACAGTACATATTATTAAGATAAGTGTTAATTTTTGTGTTTAATTTTATGTATGACAAGCCCATGGGTTCACTAGTAATTATGAAAATTGTTCTTTTTTTATATTTAGTTTTCTAAATTACATATAAATTTCACCATGGAGTACTGATACATTTATAAGTGTATTATATCAATGTAAATGTGTATTTTTTCTTTATGTCAGAATGTTTTTGTTTGTTTGGTTTCAGTAAATAAATAGTTATTTTAAATAATCTTTTGTTTTCGACTTTTCAATGTGCTCACACCTTTCTCGTAGAGTTATTACTCCCTCTATAAGGGTGTGCCCCACAGTTTCAGAAACGCTGAAATATATTTAGAGAGAGAGGGATTTTACTTCTGATTTTTTTCGGCAAAGATACAGTATTTAGAGTTTGTACATGGCGTGATTAAATTTGAAACAGATTCTATGGGTACAAAAAATAATATATATATATATATGTATAAATATATATATATAACACAATGAACAAAAACAAGCAGGTTTGTAAGGATTGTTAAAAAATTACAAATGCTTTTTATAAAGGTCGGAAAAAATTGTAAACTCCTAAATGCCTGATAAGTAATTATGCAATTATTGCAAAATAGCTTTTCAGCATCCAGTTATTACTTATATGTAATGCACTGCACAAGAGACAGGTGTGTCTAGGCGATTTTTTTAAAAGACTTTATCAACTATAAGCTAATTAGTGATATAATGTTGTATTATTAAGTTACAATGTATACAGAATGTTATATAAAATAATAACGTTTGTCTTATTAATTGTATTATAAAAAATGGGTGTGTACTTGTGACCTCAAGGTAGAAGTGAAAACTTCTATTAGATGATCCCATGAGGAAGAGCAATATCGGTTTCTTCTTTGCTTCACTAATCTTGACTCAATTAATAACATTTCATCTGAGTTAAGCTTTTTCCCATATACATTTTTCGTAAGAGCGTTGCAAAACGCTTTGTTTGCTTGCCTTATAAATTCCCTAGTACGAAAAATTCCTTACCATGCTTCATACTGTGGGCCCTTTCATTCTGCGTTTATTTTTTTATTATTGGAGTTGTTCTGACTAGTGATTATTGTCCTAAATCAACAATTAACACATCATCTAAATTACCAAGTTTACCACTGGTTAGTTTCTTCCTTAAGCAATCAACTTTTTTTTGCCCAAAATATTCCGAAAAAAGTCAATTTTTCTTATGGAGTATAACTAAGCATAATACTTAACAGAATGTGAAAATAGAAGAGTTTTATTTTAACTTTCAGTTTAAAAGTTTTTAATCTATTTCTTATTTTATAATTGAGGTCACAAAAACCCCTAAATGTTTGCTTTTTATGAGTACACTCTGCATGCTATGAAAAATGTTTCATATAACTTAAAAGAATTTCGCTCGTTTTCGCAACCCTTCAGGGGGCTCATCTTCTTAAGATGAGTACGGGTGCCACCATCTCGAGGTGCCCTAGTGATCTTTTTTTCTTACCAAGGGGTTTACTGTCTTTGTTTAACATGGGTGTCACAAACCCCAGATACCCTAGTGAATCTTCTAAATTTTTGACTCTCTTTCTTGTCATTAACTTTCTTATTTTCTTGTCTGGAACACAGATATATATTTTGGAAATGTACGTGGATACAATTAATGATTTATTTGTCTTTATTAGAGAACTTGCAATTCATTTTAATAATATATCTTTGTTTTCATTCTGTATTGCATTAATTTAGTTTCATATATTTTTTTTCTAACGTTGTTGGTTTGTCAACCTGCATGTTTGCCGTGTGTGGCGTCCCGTAAAGAGAAAGATGTTTCCTGGGGATATCTTTTGCGTTCCCTTCGGCTCACGTTTCGCTGTAGACAGGAGGCAGGAGGGAGCCCACTTCTGTCAATCCACAGGCGATAAGAATCCTCGGAGACATTACTGTAGGGCTGCAGGTAATGGGTGTCGGGTTTACCCATTGGATCCTCACCCTGATGCTGTAGTGCTCTATCGTGGTAATATTCCAGGTAAGCACCGAACCTGACTATTGTCAGTTGATGTGGCACACTACCTCTCTTGTTAAACTTCGTGATGGGCGGAGACATGTCAGGATAAAGTTCTATTCACGCCTATAGATTGAAATCAGTTGTTCCCTGGTAAAGATCTCGTTTCACCTAACCCTATTATAAATGAAATTGCTGTGCATATATGCCAGAAACTTACTAATATCTTTGCCGAACAATAGTATGTTAGCAAAATCGCCAGTTTCTATACACAAAGTTTTAATTGGAATAAATGGTGAACCGAAATCTTTGAAACAGTTGCGATTCGACGATCTAACCGGTGAAACCCTTTTTGCTCTACAAAGAAAGTTCTTTTTGCTTGCAAAACATCTCTCGATTCTACTGAGATAAAAAGTTTCACAACTCAATACATTTTGCAGCGGGGTTGTTTCCGATCCTGACCTTTTGACCACCTCTGATGCAGCAATCTTTGAAGGATTTTCAGGTCAGAAGAATTACAAAAAAAGTTATTCGAACTAACCACTTAAATCTGACTTTAGCCCGAATATAATAGTACCAAATCACAATATAACAGCCCAAAACTTCCAACTAATATAAAAACAGGTTATTTAAATTGCAGAAAAACCATTCATATATATCGAATCCTCTTCCCTGCTTCACGTGTCAGAGATTCGGATACTTTCAAACTTCCCTTGTCCCGTACTGTTGACGTGCATCTGTTGGTATTCTTCCAAATATTGCAGTTTGTAGCTGATATGCGTTAAATGTCCCCAGCCTCATTCCGTGAACTCAAAATTATGCCCCAAGTGGAAAACGGAGAAAGAAATTGAAGCATTTAAAATGAATAATAATACATCTTATTTAGAAACACGGAAACTAATATCTCCAAAAAATCACAAACGTGACCAAGCTTTTAAACCTTCAATATCCACTACAACACAGACAGATGATAATACACCTAAATAAAATTTCCCATGAACTTCAGCCATCTTTTTCCGTCCCGAAACCAAATATGGCTCTCTCAGTTCCTTCCGTTTTCAAAACGTCGTCTTCAATTCAAGCACACCCACTTACCTTCCACATTTTCAATAGCACGTACAATGTCAGTGTCTTAACCGTATGTTTCTATGTTTAATACCCTTGCGTTCATTCGTCCTTAAAAGATCAAGCAATCATTATCAAATCAAGGAAGGATTTTCCATCTAGGTTTTTATCCTTACCAAATTAAAAAGTGCTATCTGTTTCTGCACCTAATACATGCATCCTGAGATATGAGAATCAAATTTCCCATACATCTATTTTAACTTGAGCTTTGAAACAAAGTGCAAAAGAAGGTTCGAATAAGTGCAGTTTAGAAAAATCAACAAATAACTCTAATATTGAAATAAAAATTGCTCCCCACAAACTAAGTAAAAGTGCTTCTCAACAAGATTCATCAGACGAGGATATGATTATTTATGATGAGGATGTTTTTTAAATTCATTTTAATCTCACACATAATAACAACTGAACGAGATCAAAAAGGTAAATTTTTTTCGCTTTTTCATATTAAACAGTTTTAAACTTATATGACATGGGGGGAGGGATAAAAATTGGTTTGCTTTCATCTTTTGAATTTTATTTTTATATTTAATTTGTTTTTTTTAATTCTGCTACAGAAACTGTGTTATTGTCAACATTTTTAGATATTTTTTAATAAATTTAAATATTTAACAACTGATTGGTGCAGTTTAGACGAAATGGATTCTTGCGCCATTAAATTCTACATTCATTCACTCACTCATATTTACAAAAAAAAATCATAAGTGTCGTATTTTGTGCGCGTTTGCGTATAGATATACACGTATACTTTGAAGCATGATGTAATACTAAGTAAGTAATAAAATGGGGGGCAGAGAAAATATCGGCTATTTTAGATATTTTTCCAATTTCATTTCTTTTCAAGCAACAAAATATGCCTTGCTTTGAGAATCTTTATTATTTATCGAATTTCAATGACGAAATCCCGCCTTCACCACAAAGAAAATCCCGGATGTGAAGTATTTCAGTTTCGTGGACAAACTTGAAAGCACTAGCACTAATCATTTCACTATAAGAACTGAAAATATTTGTATATTAAAGATAGACATAATTCAACTTTTTCTCTTGTAGATCCCGCTGTAGGTTCTTACATATATTCATCAAAGAAGAATTCATCACACCCAGGCATAAAATTACTCAATTCATCTTCAGTGGCGAAATATTTTATTAAGTTTTTAAAAGCCACACAGCACACACAATTAAAAATGTTATAACAAATATACTATTATTAAAAATTAAACTATTTATACACCATTTTCATATCTCAAGCTACAGGGTGTAGCCGACATCGCTTTCTCCGCCATTGTGATTCTTCCTCCTTTTTTCTATTATTTTCTCCCGATGGCAACACCCCCTATATAGTTTTGTTTTGGTCCGGCGAATCTTACAAGCCCCACCAACGGAAGCACATGCGTCATATTTAGTGACCAGGTGCTGAAAGAAAGAGGTTAGTCACACACTCACGAGAGTCCTACTGCTGAAACAAATACCTAACTTTAGTTGAGGAGAGTGTAATAAAAAAATGAGGTATGACTAAAATATGATAATTAATACACAAATATATAAAAATGCAATAAAATAAGGTTATATAATCATGGCTATATATAATAAGACTAGTATTCCTAAATAAATACTGCAAACATTTAGGCTAATCAGAAAAAGGTAAGCGAGAGAGGGCGTCGTCATTGTCATGGTTTTTCCCCTTACGGGATATAATACGCAACTCATAACGTTGCAAGGCTGGGGCCCATCGAGCTAATTTTTCCCCATGCGGTAATACTTTAGTCAAAAATGAAAGTGGGTTGTGGTCAGACACATCCTGTATCTGAGATCCGAATATCCAACAGTCAAACTTTTTTAATGCACTTAGCACGGCATACGCCTCTCGCTCTATCGTGGACCAGTTCATTTGGCATTGGGTTAATTTCTTACTGTAGAATGAAATCGGGTGTTCCATTCCATTTTCATCGTTCTGTGCAAGGCATGCGCCGACTATAGTAGCAGAAGCATCTGTATACAGCTGGAATGGGCGGTTCAACATAGAGAGTAGGCATTTCGATTAAGCTTTTCTTTAAACATTGAAAAGATTCTTCAGCTGTGTCGTCCCAAGGAATTTTATTTGGAATATTCTTTTCGGTTAAATTTGTCAAAGGCAAAACAATAGCAGAAAAGTTCTTAATGTAATCACGATAATAGCTTGATAAGCCAATCAGTCATCGTAACTGTTTTTTGGTCGTTAGTCTCAGTAGCTTTGACATAGTTTCCACTTTTTGAGGATCTGGAGCATGTTTTCCAGAACCCACCACATGACCTAGATATTTAACTTGGCTCCTTCCGAAATCACACTTCTCTAAATTAACAGTTAATCCAACTTCTCTCAAAGTCTTAAAAACATTTTCTAAATGCTGCATGTGATCAGACCATGTTTCTGAAAATACTGCTACATCGTCTATGTAGGATCTACAGTACTTTTGAAGAGGACTCAAAACTTGATCCATAGATTTTTGAAATGTACTTCCCGCATTCTTCATTCCAAAGGGTAGAACTTTCCACTGATAATGTCCGGAATGAGTAACAAATGCAGTAAAATGTTTCGAGTTTTCTTCCATAGGGATTTGCCAGTATCCCTTCGTGAGGTCTAAGACCGATATAAAATGAGCTTTGCCTATCTCGTATATTAAATCTGTTGCATGTTGCATTGGATATGCATCAGGAATAGTAAAACTATTCAAAAGTCTAAAGTCTATGCACAATCTAATACTTCCATCTTTTTTCGCCACACACACCACCGGGTGCGCCCAATCACTATCACTATGTTCAATCAAGTCCATATCTAGCAGCTCATTGATTTGACGTTCAACTTCTTTTTGAAGAGCAATAGGAACTCTGTATGGTTGTAATCTTTTAGGTGAACTCTCTGCCGTAACTTTAACAGAATGCCCTTTTACTCTGGCTTTTCCAGGACGATTCCGGAATATGTCTTCATATCGTTGTAACAAATTTCTTAATTGGTATTTCTGTTGAGCATTTAAAACATCAGGCATTTGATTCAACTCGATATCAATGTTAGGTTGATTTTCCTTATCTGTGGGAGCATAATGCAGCTCACCAAAATCGGTATCTTGATCAAATATTATTCCCACATGATCAACTCTTGAGATGTAAGGTCTTAGCTTATTTACATGTAATTCTCTAGTATTACCGTCTTCCATTCGAACTAAACAAGAGTGGGGTCTAGTAAGCTTTACTACTTTGGCTGGTCCTATCCAAGTGTTAAGCAATTTATGCGTAGATGAAGGCATAACGATTAGTACTTCATCTCCAACAGAAAAACTTTTTTCTCGTGATCTCAAATTATAGTGTGAAGTCATACGTTCCTGATTTTTAGCACTGTGTTCAGATGCGATTCCGTGTGCATCTTGCAACTTCTTTTGCAATCGTTTCAAGTATTTTTCAACAGAACGAGCAGCACCAGTAGGGATTTCCCTTTCTCCTGTCCAAAACTCTTTTAAAATAGTCATTGGTCCAGATGGTAGTCTTCCATAAACCAATTGGTATGGTGATACACCAGTAAGTGCATGAGGTATTTCTCGAAAAAGCAAAAAGCAAATATGGGAGATGGACATCCCACTCATTTCCATGCTCTTGAATATTTTTGTTCAACATGTCTTTCAATGTTCTATTCCAACGTTCAACTGCTCCCATACTCTCAGGATGACCTGGAGTAGAAAACTTAGGAGATACTCCCAGTACGTCTTGAAAGGCTTGAGTCAATTGTGTGGTAAAATTGGTACCCTGGTCTGTACATATTATGTTTGGGAATCCACTTTGACAGAAAATTTTCATCAAGTAGTTTTTGCAGTAATATTCTTGGTTGGTATGGCTTCCGCCCACCTTGAGCACAGATCAACGGCACATACGATATATTCGTGCCCTCTTCTTGATCGAGGTTCCAACGGTCCGATGCAATCCACGCTCCTCACTTCGAATGGATTGTTAGGTCTTACAATGGGCTGGATCGGAATTATATCTCTATACTTGAGAGTTCTTCGTAACTGACAAGGTTTGCAAGGTTGCAATAGGTCTTCACGTCCCTCTTTAGCGAAGGCCAGAAAAAGGAGAATTTAATGCGTTGCTTTGTTTTTTGTTCTCCTAAATGTCCAGCTAACGGAATTTCATGAGCCATTTGTAGAATTTCCTTTCTTTTACACGCAGGTAGGACAACTTGCTTGATTGGCTCCCACAAACAACATCATTATGCATCAGCAGATCATCTTGTTTTTCATATGCCTTTTCTTTTTTATTTGCTTCTTCCCAGACACTTATTAATGTTTCATCTTCTTTCTGAAGTTTTATAAAAGTACTTCTAGTCTCACTGCTAAGATTGGATCTCGCTTCGTTTTCAATGTTGACTGCGTCTGTCGATACTTCTATGTCAGAGTATGAACTCTTTTCACATGTTGGGACTTCACAGACGGTTGAATCCCTAACCTCATCCATTTGGACTCCAGCATCAATGACTTGCCTTGCATTCACACTGCCCAACTGTATGCTTTCCAAAAGGGCTTCATACGCGGTTTGACAAACTAACATATCGTTCACTAGTTTCTTAGAAATGGTACATGTAATTGGTATTGCATCATGCCATCTATCATCAATCTTTATATTAAATGTTCTTAAGGGAGCGACTTCACTATCCCCAAAAGCTGATATTAACTTGATCTTCCCTTCCCCGGTACACTCAATGTCTTTAACTAAATCAGCTCGCACCCACAGAGATTTGTGCTCCGAAGTCTACCGTTCCATCCAAGACGACATCTAAACACTTCACTTTTATAACTTTCATGTTATCAATAATCTCTGCCAGAAAATTACACGTTGATTCAGAAGCAACTATTTTCGCTGTTACGATATTCTTAGTGGTATCTTCAGCTTGCACTGCATTACTTTGAGATTTGATTGGTGAGGAAAACTTGTTCTTTTGTGAGTCTTGTTTATTCAAGTTTTTATCTCGGCATGCTCTTGAGAAATGACCTTCTTTGCAGCAAGTGTAACATCTAGGTGTAATCCGGGTTTGATTATAACGTGCTTGATGACTGTTGTCATTGAAATGGTTATTGTATCTGCAATTGCCCATTCTGTCTTTATTTCTTACGTCTCTCCCTTCCAACTGATGTAGAGAGCTCTGAGTATTCGAAGGAAGTGTATTACGATACCATTCCTCTTTATTTATAAGTGGCACTGCTGGCCGTTTAGTTTTTCCACGGACATCCTCATATTCATCAAGTTTTTCGACTAGCACCTTTGGAGTTTTTATTTTTGCCCATTCATCGATAAAGTGTTCACGAATCTCGGTTGGCACCTTCTTCTTCATTTGGTCTGTTATAAGGAGATCTTTAAGGTCGTCGAAGGTTTGAATACCTAAGCCCTTAAGCCATTCTTCACAAAAATTTCTTATCTCAAAATAAAAATCTCTCCAAGTATCATCGGGATTCTTTTGGTGTTTCACGAACAGCTGGCGGAATTTCTCTGGACTCAACTTAAATCGTTGAAGTAATAGCCCTTTTACAAATTCGTAATCGGCTGCATCCTTTTCTGGTTCACGAGCAATAAGACCTACAATATCTGAAGGTAGAATACTGATCAGATGTGTCACCCAACACACTTTTGGCAAATTCAGAATTTTTGCTTGACGTTCAAATGATACCAGGAATAAACTAATATCGTCGGATTTCGAGTCAAACTTCGGCATCAGTTTGTGTAAATCAATCTTGAATTGTCCTGATTCTTTCACTTCTTTTTCACTTCCTCCTTCCAACTCGATTCGTTTCTTCTGGAGTTCGAAATCCATCTCTTCTCTCTTTCCTTTCCGAAATTCTATATCTTCTTTTCTTTTTTCTCTCAGCCAAATCTATCTCTTCTTTTCTTTCTTTCGTTCTTCTATAATAGTGTTTAATTGTTCTCTACAAAACTCCTCGTCGAAGTTTTTACTATTCAAGATAGCCTCTCTTAACTCAAATACTTTTAAACTAAGGACATCTTCTACCCCCATTTCCGTAGCATAATCTGCAAGTCTGCTTT
>BMAO01032238.1:0-17742 GCA_019973975.1 Trichonephila clavata | reverse complement strand
TTGAAGCAATTTTTCAATCTTCGTATATGTTACGGATAATATTACTGTACACAAGGAAAAGAAGTTTTGTGAGATTATCTTCATAAATGACGAAGTTATTAAATGTGAAGGAAATATTGGACTACTTTTTAAAAATTCTTTAAAAAAAAAGTTTTGGGAATTTTATTTTTAAATGAATGGATCTAAAAGAGAAAAGCTTGAAGTTAATTAGTGTAGAATATCGATTTAATAACACGAAAAGTAATTCATACCCAACGATTTAGAAATAATTTTCATAAAAACGCATCAGTTTTAACACTATTTTAAAAAATTCGAAAAAATTGAAAATATCGTTATTTTACAAAAGAAATTATACCGTGTCGTGGCGAAATAAATGATCTTTCCGATTCTGTAATTATTTTTTGTCTAATTTTGACACCGAAAATTAGATGACAATTTTAATAAGGTAGAAAACATAAGATTACCGCTCGGCCGAAACAGAAGGGAAGTTCCGCCAAGTAAACAATCGGCAGCAGTAAAACAATTAGGCGTTTTAAGGTTTTTAATTAATATCTTTTTAACTAATTACAATATCGGAATATAAATAGGCAATACGGCTTCCCCGAAAAATTCCCGATCTTTTGGTACCTTCTGCGACTTTCTGCGTGGTGATGTTCGTGAGAAGATAGACGCACATAGATAGATAGATAGATAGATAGATAGATAGATAGATAGATAGATAGATAGATAGATAGATAGATAGATAGATACGTTTGTTTACCTTCGAATTTTAATAGTGTAGACTAGCTTTCATCGCCCGGCGTTGCACGGGCTTATACCGAGGATATAACTTAATCCCCATGTTAATTTCCTCCTTTTATTCTAACGCCAACACTTTTGTGGGGTTTGACGCGTACGATGTGAGTGCATGACCCGTGAGTGCGTGTCATGGCTTTGTTGCTTAAAATTTTCCCTTCTCTTCACAAATTCTCGATCCTAGTACCACTGAAGACCCACCGTGTAGGGGCCGGATGCACGTAAAATATGTCGAGAGCACAAACATCCTCCCGTTGGTGTGGTGTGGTATTTAGGAGAGGGGTGCCAGCTCAGGTGTCATCCGCGTCATTTGACCATGGTTCAAAATTACGTGGACCGTCCCTAAAAGGCCTCGTATTGCTGAACAGTGGGACGTTAATATTCACTCAACTTCACAAATTCAGCACTTCCAATATTATTTTCCGAAATTTTTTGATTTCTTTGTTTCTTTCCTCTCCGCTTAGCCCGGCGTTGCACGGGCTTTTACCGAGTGAATAACTTCACCCTCATGGAAATTTCGTGTTTCCCTCAGGCCGATAGCACTTGTGTGTGCGCGTGCGATGTGAGTGATTTCTTTAACAATGTCATAAAAACTCCCTTTTTCGAAATTTGTTCTTGCGTTTGTGTGGTGTGGTAATTATTAAAGACGGGTGAAAGCTCATGTGTCGTCCTCGTCACTTGAGCATGGTTGAAAATTTCGAGGTCCGTCACCAAAAACCCTCGAATAGCCAAACAGTGCGAATTTAAAAATCACCCACTCACTTTCCAATTCTTTCTTTTTACCGAGTGAATAACTTCATCCCCATGGAAATTTCGTGTTTCCCTCAGGCCGATAGCACTTGTGTGTGTGTATGCGCGCGATGTGAGTGATTTCTTTAACTATGTCATAAAAACTCCCTTTTTCGAAATTTGTTCTTGCGTTGGTGTGGTGTGGTAATTCTTAAAGATGGGTGAAAGCTCAGGTGTCGTCCTCGTCACTTGAGAATGGTTGAAAATTTCGAGGTCCGTCACAAAAAATTTTCGAATAGGCACACAGGGTGAATTTTAAAATCACCCACTCACTTTCCAATTCTTTCGTTGCAATTTTTTATTTCCCGGAAACGAAAATGCAGTTTTTTTAAAAATAGTTGTATGCTGAAAAAAAGACAGAAAGTATAAATTTTTCAAATTACAAAATTTCACTACTATTTTAATTCTTGGAGAAAAATTGTGAGGATTTTTTGAAATATTCGGCTCGGGGGGAAAAAGTTTCATGCAATTACCTTTATAAAAGAAGAAATTATTAAATGATTGATTTAAGTATTTTGAGTGTTTTATTAAAATTTGTTCAAAAAAGGTTTTGGCTTTTTTTTAAAATCACTGATTCTAAAAGTTTTAAATTGAAAATTTCGAAGTCCGTCGCCAAAAAACTCTGGAGTAGGTGAACAGTGCGACTTTTTAAAAATCCCCCACATTTCAATTCTTTCGTTGCAATTTTTTAGGCCCCGGAAACGAAATGTAGCTTTTTTAAAAATAGTTGTATGTTGAAAAAAGACAGAGAAGTAGAAATTTTTAAAATTACAAAATTTCACTACTATTTTAAATCTTGAAGTAAAATTGTGAGGATTTTTTGAAATGTTCGACACACGGAAAAATAGTTTCATGCAATTATCTTTACGAATGCAGAATTTATTAAATGATTGATTTAATTATTCTAAATGTTTTATTAAAATTCGTTCAAATAAGTTTTCGGCTTTTTATTTTTTAAATCACTGATTCTGAAAGTTTTAAAAATCATTTTTATATAAACGCAACGATATTGATTCACATGAGAAAAAATCATAAAATATGCAAAACAGCATTGTTTTGTAAAAAAAAAAAAGTTGTTTTTTTTTCTATAAAATTCTTTAAAGAAAGATAGTTTTTTCCCGGAAATGAAACTGTAGCATTTTTTAAAATAGTTGTATGCTGAAAAAAGAACAGAAAGTATAAATTTTTAAAATTAAAAAATTTCACTACTATTTTAATTCTTGAAGTGAAATTGTGAGAATTTTTTGAAATATTCGAAACGGGGAAAAAGGTTTCATGCAATTACGCATTAGTTTAAAGTAAACTATATAAGTTTTATGAAAGAGAACAAAAATTTCGATACTGATAAATATTTTAAATGAATCTCAGAAATGCATTTGAATGCATTTTAATTTTTAAAAAATATATTAATTTAAATCCATTATCAATAAATACTAATAAAAAAATTTCTACAGATAGCTCTTGAAACGTTTGGATGTTTGATTAAACATATATAAGTGTTAAAAATCCACTTTTGGGGGAAAACCTAGTTATATGCTAACATTCACTGAAAAAAACATTCAAAAAAAATAATAATATTTGATAAAAACATTTAATTTTTTTAATTTTAATTTTATAGTTTTTCATTCCACTCTGTGTTAAAAATATTTAAACACGTATCTGCGAAAAAAATTATATTATACAAAACTAACTTATTAATTATTTTTAATAAAATTTATTAAAAAGGCTCATTTAGCAATTAATTGTGACATACCATTTGCTTACATAATGACAGCACTGAAAATGAAGTAAATTTCAGATCAGTGGGGATGCAGCAAGTGAATTCAATCATTGAAGAAGAGAGAATTAATTTACGGGTGGGAAAAATAAGCAGAAATGAACAAAATCGAATTGTTGAAAAAGATAGAAATTACTTTGAATGATTAAAAATCAGGAAAAAAACTTTTTGAAGGCAAAAAAAAAATGAAAAGTACATTAAAATAACAGAGGATCATGTTAAAATAAGTATTTATCAGTAAAATTAATTTACGTGGGAAAAATAAGCAGAAACGAACAAAATCAAATTCCATAGATTCGAACCCAGCCACAAGAAAGAATTAGATACTTTGCGAAAGCGACGCGCTCTAGCCAACCACGCTACCCAACCCCGCAGCAGAACTGAAAATAGGCAATACTAATGAATGGGAGTTTCAAATTGAATTTAATTTTTAATTGAGGGGATCCACAGGATATTCACATAATGATTGTAAGAATTCGATTGAAGATTACATTTAAATGTATTGCAAAAAATTTATTGATTTTTGATATTTTTAAAAAAAAGCAATTAATAATAAAGAATATATAATACGAACATAGATTTTTTTTCTAAGGAATTTATACCTATTTAAATGACTATTACCAAAAAAAAATTTCGAAATGGACAAATTCTTCGATTTTATTATGAAATTATATGTCAAAAAAAGAAATATACATTAGGCATTATTTTAAAGTAAACTATAAGTTTTATGAAAGAGAACAAAAATTTCGATACTGATAAATATTTTAAATGAATCTCAGAAATGCATTGAATGCATTTTATCATCTTAATCTGACATATATAGTTATTTAATTTTGAAAATTATATAAAGAAGAATTGACGATAAAATAAATCTTTCACTCGCATTTTTTTTTTACTCGCCAAAGTTACTGATTTCCCCCTGTTTAAGGCAGAATTTTTTTAGTGTAACCCTTGAGTTAGATGCGGTCGAAGGCGAAGCATGTCAGAAGTCTTTGGCGCAAAGCTAATTTTCGACGCCAATGTTTGGCTAAATGTAAAATCGCGTATTTTAAATTATTTTAAAAATCATTACCTTCATTTTAAGGGCATAATTTTTACGTTAATGCTCTCAAACATCACCAACTATTTGCAAAAATAACGTACTTTGAAATAAAAAATGTACAAATTACTACTTTTTAATTTATTTCTCAGAAAAACATAAGTTTACGAAAATCAAAAATGTTTTTTTAAAATCCGTAATTTTGAAGCAATTTTTTCAATCTTCGTATATGTTACGGATAATATTACTGTACACAAGGAAAAGAAGTTTTGTGAGATTATCTTCATAAATGACGAAGTTATTCAATGTGAAGGAAATATTGGGACTACTTTTTAAAAATTCTTTAAAAAAAAAGTTTTGGGAATTTTATTTTTTAAATGAATGGATCTAAAAGAGAAAAGCTTGAAGTTAATTAGTGTAGAATATCGATTTAATAACACGAAAAGTAATTCATACCCAACGATTTAGAAATAATTTTCATAAAAACGCATCAGTTTTAACACTATTTTAAAAAATTCGAAAAAATTGAAAATATCGTTATTTTACAAAAGAAATTATACCGTGTCGTGGCGAAATAAATGATCTTTCCGATTCTGTAATTATTTTTTGTCTAATTTTGACACCGAAAATTAGATGACAATTTTAATAAGGTAGAAAACATAAGATTACCGCTCGGCCGAAACAGAAGGGAAGTTCCGCCAAGTAAACAATCGGCAGCAGTAAAACAATTAGGCGTTTTAAGGTTTTTAATTAATATCTTTTTAACTAATTACAATATCGGAATATAAATAGGCAATACGGCTTCCCCGAAAAATTCCCGATCTTTTGGTACCTTCCGCGACTTTCTGCGTGGCGATGTTCGTGAGAAGATAGACGCACATAGATAGATAGATAGATAGATAGATAGATAGATACGTTTGTTTACCTTCGAATTTTAATAGTGTAGACTAGCTTTCATCGCCCGGCGTTGCACGGGCTTATACCGAGGATATAACTTAATCCCCATGTTAATTTCCTCCTTTTATTCTAACGCCAACACTTTTGTGGGGTTTGACGCGTACGATGTGAGTGCATGACCCGTGAGTGCGTGTCATGGCTTTGTTGCTTAAAATTTTCCCTTCTCTTCACAAATTCTCGATCCTAGTACCACTGAAGACCCACCGTGTAGGGGCCGGATGCACGTAAAATATGTCGAGAGCACAAACATCCTCCCGTTGGTGTGGTGTGGTATTTAGGAGAGGGGGTGCCAGCTCAGGTGTCATCCGCGTCATTTGACCATGGTTCAAAATTACGTGGACCGTCCCTAAAAGGCCTCGTATTGCTGAACAGTGGGACGTTAATATTCACTCAACTTCACAAATTCAGCACTTCCAATATTATTTTCCGAAATTACTTTGATTTCTTTGTTTCTTTCCTCTCCGCTTAGCCCGGCGTTGCACGGGCTTTTACCGAGTGAATAACTTCACCCTCATGGAAATTTCGTGTTTCCCTCAGGCCGATAGCACTTGTGTGTGCGCGTGCGATGTGAGTGATTTCTTTAACAATGTCATAAAAACTCCCTTTTTCGAAATTTGTTCTTGCGTTTGTGTGGTGTGGTAATTATTAAAGACGGGTGAAAGCTCATGTGTCGTCCTCGTCACTTGAGCATGGTTGAAAATTTCGAGGTCCGTCACCAAAAACCCTCGAATAGCCAAACAGTGCGAATTTAAAAATCACCCACTCACTTTCCAATTCTTTCTTTTTACCGAGTGAATAACTTCATCCCCATGGAAATTTCGTGTTTCCCTCAGGCCGATAGCACTTGTGTGTGTGTATGCGCGCGATGTGAGTGATTTCTTTAACTATGTCATAAAAACTCCCTTTTTCGAAATTTGTTCTTGCGTTGGTGTGGTGTGGTAATTCTTAAAGATGGGTGAAAGCTCAGGTGTCGTCCTCGTCACTTGAGAATGGTTGAAAATTTCGAGGTCCGTCACAAAAATTTTCGAATAGGCACACAGGGTGAATTTTAAAATCACCCACTCACTTTCCAATTCTTTCGTTGCAATTTTTTATTTCCCGGAAACGAAAATGCAGTTTTTTTAAAAATAGTTGTATGCTGAAAAAAAGACAGAAAGTATAAATTTTTCAAATTACAAAATTTCACTACTATTTTAATTCTTGGAGAAAAATTGTGAGGATTTTTTGAAATATTCGGCTCGGGGGGAAAAAGTTTCATGCAATTACCTTTATAAAAGAAGAAATTATTAAATGATTGATTTAAGTATTTTGAGTGTTTTATTAAAATTTGTTCAAAAAAGGTTTTGGCTTTTTTTTAAAAATCACTGATTCTAAAAGTTTTAAATTGAAAATTTCGAAGTCCGTCGCCAAAAAACTCTGGAGTAAGTGAACAGTGCGACTTTTTAAAAATCCCCACATTTCAATTCTTTCGTTGCAATTTTTTAGGCCCCGGAAACGAAATGTAGCTTTTTTAAAAATAGTTGTATGTTGAAAAAAGACAGAGAAGTAGAAATTTTTAAAATTACAAAATTTCACTACTATTTTAAATCTTGAAGTAAAATTGTGAGGATTTTTTGAAATGTTCGACACACGGAAAAATAGTTTCATGCAATTATCTTTACGAATGCAGAATTTATTAAATGATTGATTTAATTATTCTAAATGTTTTATTAAAATTCGTTCAAATAAGTTTTCGGCTTTTTATTTTTTAAATCACTGATTCTGAAAGTTTTAAAAATCATTTTTATATAAACGCAACGATATTGATTCACATGAGAAAAAATCATAAAATATGCAAAACAGCATTGTTTTGTAAAAAAAAAAAAGTTGTTTTTTTTTCTATAAAATTCTTTAAAGAAAGATAGTTTTTTCCCGGAAATGAAACTGTAGCATTTTTTAAAATAGTTGTATGCTGAAAAAAGAACAGAAAGTATAAATTTTTAAAATTAAAAAATTTCACTACTATTTTAATTCTTGAAGTGAAATTGTGAGAATTTTTTGAAATATTCGAAACGGGGAAAAAAGTTTCATGCAATTATGCATTATTTTAAAGTAAACTATAAGTTTTATGAAAGAGAACAAAAATTTCGATACTGATAAATATTTTAAATGAATCTCAGAAATGCATTGAATGCATTTTAATTTTTAAAAAATATATTAATTTAAATCCATTATCAATAAATACTAATAAAAAAATTTCTACAGATAGCTCTTGAAACGTTTGGATGTTTGATTAAACATATATAAGTGTTAAAAATCCACTTTTGGGGGAAAACCTAGTTATATGCTAACATTCACTGAAAAAAACATTCAAAAAAAATAATAATATTTGATAAAAACATTTAATTTTTTTAATTTTAATTTTATAGTTTTTCATTCCACTCTGTGTTAAAAATATTTAAACACGTATCTGCGAAAAAAATTATATTATACAAAACTAACTTATTAATTATTTTTAATAAAATTTATTAAAAAGGCTCATTTAGCAATTAATTGTGACATACCATTTGCTTACATAATGACAGCACTGAAAATGAAGTAAATTTCAGATCAGTGGGGATGCAGCAAGTGAATTCAATCATTGAAGAAGAGAGAATTAATTTACGGGTGGGAAAAATAAGCAGAAATGAACAAAATCGAATTGTTGAAAAAGATAGAAATTACTTTGAATGATTAAAAATCAGAAAAAAAACTTTTTGAAGGCAAAAAAAAAAAATGAAAAGTACATTAAAATAACAGAGGATCATGTTAAAATAAGTATTTATCAGTAAAATTAATTTACGTGGGAAAAATAAGCAGAAACGAACAAAATCAAATTCCATAGATTCGAACCCAGACACAAGAAAGAATTAGATACTTTGCGAAAGCGACGCGCTCTAGCCAACCACGCTACCCAACCCGCAGCAGAACTGAAAATAGGCAATACTAATGAATGGGAGTTTCAAATTGAATTTAATTTTTAATTGAGGGGATCACAGGATATTCACATAATGATTGTAAGAATTCGATTGAAGATTACATTTAAATGTATTGCAAAAAATTTATTGATTTTTGATATTTTTAAAAAAAGCAATTAATAATAAAGAATATATAATACGAACATAGATTTTTTTTCTAAGGAATTTATACCTATTTAAATGACTATTACCAAAAAAAATTTCGAAATGGACAAATTCTTCGATTTTATTATGAAATTATATGTCAAAAAAGAAATATACATTAGGCATTATTTTAAAGTAAACTATAAGTTTTATGAAAGAGAACAAAAATTTCGATACTGATAAATATTTTAAATGAATCTCAGAAATGCATTGAATGCATTTTATCATCTTAATCTGACATATATAGTTATTTAATTTTGAAAATTATATAAAGAAGAATTGACGATAAAATAAATCTTTCACTCGCATTTTTTTTTACTCGCCAAAGTTACTGATTTCCCCCTGTTTAAGGCAGAATTTTTTTAGTGTAACCCTTGAGTTAGATGCGGTCGAAGGCGAAGCATGTCAGAAGTCTTTGGCGCAAAGCTAATTTTCGACGCCAATGTTTGGCTAAATGTAAAATCGCGTATTTTAAATTATTTTAAAAATCATTACCTTCATTTTAAGGGCATAATTTTTACGTTAATGCTCTCAAACATCACCAACTATTTGCAAAAATAACGTACTTTGAAATAAAAAATGTACAAATTACTACTTTTTAATTTATTTCTCAGAAAAACATAAGTTTACGAAAATCAAAAAATGTTTTTTTAAAATCCGTAATTTTGAAGCAATTTTTTCAATCTTCGTATATGTTACGGATAATATTACTGTACACAAGGAAAAGAAGTTTTGTGAGATTATCTTCATAAATGACGAAGTTATTAAATGTGAAGGAAATATTGGGACTACTTTTTAAAAATTCTTTAAAAAAAAAGTTTTGGGAATTTTATTTTTTAAATGAATGGATCTAAAAGAGAAAAGCTTGAAGTTAATTAGTGTAGAATATCGATTTAATAACACGAAAAGTAATTCATACCCAACGATTTAGAAATAATTTTCATAAAAACGCATCAGTTTTAACACTATTTTAAAAAATTCGAAAAAATTGAAAATATCGTTATTTTACAAAAGAAATTATACCGTGTCGTGGCGAAATAAATGATCTTTCCGATTCTGTAATTATTTTTTGTCTAATTTTGACACCGAAAATTAGATGACAATTTTAATAAGGTAGAAAACATAAGATTACCGCTCGGCCGAAACAGAAGGGAAGTTCCGCCAAGTAAACAATCGGCAGCAGTAAAACAATTAGGCGTTTTAAGGTTTTTAATTAATATCTTTTTAACTAATTACAATATCGGAATATAAATAGGCAATACGGCTTCCCCGAAAAATTCCCGATCTTTTGGTACCTTCTGCGACTTTCTGCGTGGTGATGTTCGTGAGAAGATAGACGCACATAGATAGATAGATAGATAGATAGATAGATAGATAGATAATAGATAGATAGATAGATAGATAGATAGATAGATAGATACGTTTGTTTACCTTCGAATTTTAATAGTGTAGACTAGCTTTCATCGCCCGGCGTTGCACGGGCTTATACCGAGGATATAACTTAATCCCCATGTTAATTTCCTCCTTTTATTCTAACGCCAACACTTTTGTGGGGTTTGACGCGTACGATGTGAGTGCATGACCCGTGAGTGCGTGTCATGGCTTTGTTGCTTAAAATTTTCCCTTCTCTTCACAAATTCTCGATCCTAGTACCACTGAAGACCCACCGTGTAGGGGCCGGATGCACGTAAAATATGTCGAGAGCACAAACATCCTCCCGTTGGTGTGGTGTGGTATTTAGGAGAGGGGGTGCCAGCTCAGGTGTCATCCGCGTCATTTGACCATGGTTCAAAATTACGTGGACCGTCCCTAAAAGGCCTCGTATTGCTGAACAGTGGGACGTTAATATTCACTCAACTTCACAAATTCAGCACTTCCAATATTATTTTCCGAAATTTTTTTGATTTCTTTGTTTCTTTCCTCTCCGCTTAGCCCGGCGTTGCACGGGCTTTTACCGAGTGAATAACTTCACCCTCATGGAAATTTCGTGTTTCCCTCAGGCCGATAGCACTTGTGTGTGCGCGTGCGATGTGAGTGATTTCTTTAACAATGTCATAAAAACTCCCTTTTTCGAAATTTGTTCTTGCGTTTGTGTGGTGTGGTAATTATTAAAGACGGGTGAAAGCTCATGTGTCGTCCTCGTCACTTGAGCATGGTTGAAAATTTCGAGGTCCGTCACCAAAAACCCTCGAATAGCCAAACAGTGCGAATTTAAAAATCACCCACTCACTTTCCAATTCTTTCTTTTTACCGAGTGAATAACTTCATCCCCATGGAAATTTCGTGTTTCCCTCAGGCCGATAGCACTTGTGTGTGTGTATGCGCGCGATGTGAGTGATTTCTTTAACTATGTCATAAAAACTCCCTTTTTCGAAATTTGTTCTTGCGTTGGTGTGGTGTGGTAATTCTTAAAGATGGGTGAAAGCTCAGGTGTCGTCCTCGTCACTTGAGAATGGTTGAAAATTTCGAGGTCCGTCACAAAAAATTTTCGAATAGGCACACAGGGTGAATTTTAAAATCACCCACTCACTTTCCAATTCTTTCGTTGCAATTTTTTATTTCCCGGAAACGAAAATGCAGTTTTTTTAAAAATAGTTGTATGCTGAAAAAAAGACAGAAAGTATAAATTTTTCAAATTACAAAATTTCACTACTATTTTAATTCTTGGAGAAAAATTGTGAGGATTTTTTGAAATATTCGGCTCGGGGGGAAAAAGTTTCATGCAATTACCTTTATAAAAGAAGAAATTATTAAATGATTGATTTAAGTATTTTGAGTGTTTTATTAAAATTTGTTCAAAAAAGGTTTTGGCTTTTTTTTAAAATCACTGATTCTAAAAGTTTTAAATTGAAAATTTCGAAGTCCGTCGCCAAAAAACTCTGGAGTAGGTGAACAGTGCGACTTTTTAAAAATCCCCCACATTTCAATTCTTTCGTTGCAATTTTTTAGGCCCCGGAAACGAAATGTAGCTTTTTTAAAAATAGTTGTATGTTGAAAAAAGACAGAGAAGTAGAAATTTTTAAAATTACAAAATTTCACTACTATTTTAAATCTTGAAGTAAAATTGTGAGGATTTTTTGAAATGTTCGACACACGGAAAAATAGTTTCATGCAATTATCTTTACGAATGCAGAATTTATTAAATGATTGATTTAATTATTCTAAATGTTTTATTAAAATTCGTTCAAATAAGTTTTCGGCTTTTTATTTTTTAAATCACTGATTCTGAAAGTTTTAAAAATCATTTTTATATAAACGCAACGATATTGATTCACATGAGAAAAAATCATAAAATATGCAAAACAGCATTGTTTTGTAAAAAAAAAAAGTTGTTTTTTTTTCTATAAAATTCTTTAAAGAAAGATAGTTTTTTCCCGGAAACGAAACTGTAGCATTTTTAAAAATAGTTGTATGCTGAAAAAAGAACAGAAAGTATAAATTTTTAAAATTAAAAAATTTCACTACTATTTTAATTCTTGAAGTGAAATTGTGAGAATTTTTTGAAATATTCGAAACGGGGAAAAAAGTTTCATGCAATTATGCATTATTTTAAAGTAAACTATAAGTTTTATGAAAGAGAACAAAAATTTCGATACTGATAAATATTTTAAATGAATCTCAGAAATGCATTGAATGCATTTTAATTTTTAAAAAATATATTAATTTAAATCCATTATCAATAAATACTAATAAAAAAATTTCTACAGATAGCTCTTGAAACGTTTGGATGTTTGATTAAACATATATAAGTGTTAAAAATCCACTTTTGGGGGAAAACCTAGTTATATGCTAACATTCACTGAAAAAAACATTCAAAAAAAATAATAATATTTGATAAAAACATTTAATTTTTTTAATTTTAATTTTATAGTTTTTCATTCCACTCTGTGTTAAAAATATTTAAACACGTATCTGCGAAAAAAATTATATTATACAAAACTAACTTATTAATTATTTTTAATAAAATTTATTAAAAAGGCTCATTTAGCAATTAATTGTGACATACCATTTGCTTACATAATGACAGCACTGAAAATGAAGTAAATTTCAGATCAGTGGGGATGCAGCAAGTGAATTCAATCATTGAAGAAGAGAGAATTAATTTACGGGTGGGAAAAATAAGCAGAAATGAACAAAATCGAATTGTTGAAAAAGATAGAAATTACTTTGAATGATTAAAAATCAGAAAAAAAACTTTTTGAAGGCAAAAAAAAAAATGAAAAGTACATTAAAATAACAGAGGATCATGTTAAAATAAGTATTTATCAGTAAAAATAATTTACGTGGGAAAAATAAGCAGAAACGAACAAAATCAAATTCCATAGATTCGAACCCAGCCACAAGAAAGAATTAGATACTTTGCGAAAGCGACGCGCTCTAGCCAACCACGCTACCCAACCCCGCAGCAGAACTGAAAATAGGCAATACTAATGAATGGGAGTTTCAAATTGAATTTAATTTTTAATTGAGGGGATCCACAGGATATTCACATAATGATTGTAAGATTCGATTGAAGATTACATTTAAATGTATTGCAAAAAATTTATTGATTTTTGATATTTTAAAAAAAAGCAATTAATAATAAAGAATATATAATACGAACATAGATTTTTTTCTAAGGAATTTATACCTATTTAAATGACTATTCCAAAAAAAAATTTCGAAATGGACAAATTCTTCGATTTTATTTGAAATTATATGTCAAAAAAAGAAATATACATTAGGCATTATTTTAAAGTAAACTATAAGTTTTATGAAAGAGAACAAAAATTTCGATACTGATAAATATTTTAAATGAATCTCAGAAATGCATTGAATGCATTTTATCATCTTAATCTGACATATATAGTTATTTAATTTTGAAAATTATATAAAGAAGAATTGACGATAAAATAAATCTTTCACTCGCATTTTTTTTTTACTCGCCAAAGTTACTGATTTCCCCCTGTTTAAGGCAGAATTTTTTTAGTGTAACCCTTGAGTTAGATGCGGTCGAAGGCGAAGCATGTCAGAAGTCTTTGGCGCAAAGCTAATTTTCGACGCCAATGTTTGGCTAAATGTAAAATCGCGTATTTTAAATTATTTTAAAAATCATTACCTTCATTTTAAGGGCATAATTTTTACGTTAATGCTCTCAAACATCACCAACTATTTGCAAAAATAACGTACTTTGAAATAAAAAATGTACAAATTACTACTTTTTAATTTATTTCTCAGAAAAACATAAGTTTACGAAAATCAAAAAATGTTTTTTTAAAATCCGTAATTTTGAAGCAATTTTTTCAATCTTCGTATATGTTACGGA
Source organism: Trichonephila clavata (assembly GCA_019973975.1). Classification (NCBI taxonomy): domain Eukaryota; kingdom Metazoa; phylum Arthropoda; class Arachnida; order Araneae; family Nephilidae; genus Trichonephila; species Trichonephila clavata. The sequence goes on along the minus strand of BMAO01032238.1, from coordinate 3,940 downwards.
TAATATTACTGTACACAAGGAAAAGAAGTTTTGTGAGATTATCTTCATAAATGACGAAGTTATTCAATGTGAAGGAAATATTGGGACTACTTTTTAAAAATTCTTTAAAAAAAAAGTTTTGGGAATTTTATTTTTTAAATGAATGGATCTAAAAGAGAAAAGCTTGAAGTTAATTAGTGTAGAATATCGATTTAATAACACGAAAAGTAATTCATACCCAACGATTTAGAAATAATTTTCATAAAAACGCATCAGTTTTAACACTATTTTAAAAAATTCGAAAAAATTGAAAATATCGTTATTTTACAAAAGAAATTATACCGTGTCGTGGCGAAATAAATGATCTTTCCGATTCTGTAATTATTTTTTGTCTAATTTTGACACCGAAAATTAGATGACAATTTTAATAAGGTAGAAAACATAAGATTACCGCTCGGCCGAAACAGAAGGGAAGTTCCGCCAAGTAAACAATCGGCAGCAGTAAAACAATTAGGCGTTTTAAGGTTTTTAATTAATATCTTTTTAACTAATTACAATATCGGAATATAAATAGGCAATACGGCTTCCCCGAAAAATTCCCGATCTTTTGGTACCTTCCGCGACTTTCTGCGTGGCGATGTTCGTGAGAAGATAGACGCACATAGATAGATAGATAGATAGATAGATAGATACGTTTGTTTACCTTCGAATTTTAATAGTGTAGACTAGCTTTCATCGCCCGGCGTTGCACGTGCTTATACCGAGGATATAACTTAATCCCCATGTTAATTTCCTCCTTTTATTCTAACGCCAACACTTTTGTGGGGTTTGACGCGTACGATGTGAGTGCATGACCCGTGAGTGCGTGTCATGGCTTTGTTGCTTAAAATTTTCCCTTCTCTTCACAAATTCTCGATCCTAGTACCACTGAAGACCCACCGTGTAGGGGCCGGATGCACGTAAAATATGTCGAGAGCACAAACGTCCTCCCGTTGGTGTGGTGTGGTATTTAGGAGAGGGGGGTGCCAGCTCAGGTGTCATCCGCGTCATTTGACCATGGTTCAAAATTACGTGGACCGTCCCTAAAAGGCCTCGTATTGCTGAACAGTGGACGTTAATATTCACTCAACTTCACAAATTCAGCACTTCCAATATTATTTTCCGAAATTACTTTGATTTCTTTGTTTCTTTCCTCTCCGCTTAGCCCGGCGTTGCACGGGCTTTTACCGAGTGAATAACTTCACCCTCATGGAAATTTCGTGTTTCCCTCAGGCCGATAGCACTTGTGTGTGCGCGTGCGATGTGAGTGATTTCTTTAACAATGTCATAAAAACTCCCTTTTTCGAAATTTGTTCTTGCGTTTGTGTGGTGTGGTAATTATTAAAGACGGGTGAAAGCTCATGTGTCGTCCTCGTCACTTGAGCATGGTTGAAAATTTCGAGGTCCGTCACCAAAAACCCTCGAATAGCCAAACAGTGCGAATTTAAAAATCACCCACTCACTTTCCAATTCTTTCTTTTTACCGAGTGAATAACTTCATCCCCATGGAAATTTCGTGTTTCCCTCAGGCCGATAGCACTTGTGTGTGTGTATGCGCGCGATGTGAGTGATTTCTTTAACTATGTCATAAAAACTCCCTTTTTCGAAATTTGTTCTTGCGTTGGTGTGGTGTGGTAATTCTTAAAGATGGGTGAAAGCTCAGGTGTCGTCCTCGTCACTTGAGAATGGTTGAAAATTTCGAGGTCCGTCACAAAAATTTTCGAATAGGCACACAGGGTGAATTTTAAAATCACCCACTCACTTTCCAATTCTTTCGTTGCAATTTTTTATTTCCCGGAAACGAAAATGCAGTTTTTTTAAAAATAGTTGTATGCTGAAAAAAAGACAGAAAGTATAAATTTTTCAAATTACAAAATTTCACTACTATTTTAATTCTTGGAGAAAAATTGTGAGGATTTTTTGAAATATTCGGCTCGGGGGGAAAAAGTTTCATGCAACTACCTTTATAAAAGAAGAAATTATTAAATGATTGATTTAAGTATTTTGAGTGTTTTATTAAAATTTGTTCAAAAAAGGTTTTGGCTTTTTTTTAAAATCACTGATTCTAAAAGTTTTAAATTGAAAATTTCGAAGTCCGTCGCCAAAAAACTCTGGAGTAGGTGAACAGTGCGACTTTTTAAAAATCCCCACATTTCAATTCTTTCGTTGCAATTTTTTAGGCCCCGGAAACGAAATGTAGCTTTTTTAAAAATAGTTGTATGTTGAAAAAAGACAGAGAAGTAGAAATTTTTAAAATTACAAAATTTCACTACTATTTTAAATCTTGAAGTAAAATTGTGAGGATTTTTTGAAATGTTCGACACACGGAAAAATAGTTTCATGCAATTATCTTTACGAATGCAGAATTTATTAAATGATTGATTTAATTATTCTAAATGTTTTATTAAAATTCGTTCAAATAAGTTTTCGGCTTTTTATTTTTTAAATCACTGATTCTGAAAGTTTTAAAAATCATTTTTATATAAACGCAACGATATTGATTCACATGAGAAAAAATCATAAAATATGCAAAACAGCATTGTTTTGTAAAAAAAAAAAAGTTGTTTTTTTTTTCTATAAAATTCTTTAAAGAAAGATAGTTTTTTCCCGGAAATGAAACTGTAGCATTTTTTAAAATAGTTGTATGCTGAAAAAAGAACAGAAAGTATAAATTTTTAAAATTAAAAAATTTCACTACTATTTTAATTCTTGAAGTGAAATTGTGAGAATTTTTTGAAATATTCGAACGGGGAAAAAAGTTTCATGCAATTATGCATTATTTTAAAGTAAACTATAAGTTTTATGAAAGAGAACAAAAATTTCGATACTGATAAATATTTTAAATGAATCTCAGAAATGCATTGAATGCATTTTAATTTTTAAAAATATATTAATTTAAATCCATTATCAATAAATACTAATAAAAAAATTTCTACAGATAGCTCTTGAAACGTTTGGATGTTTGATTAAACATATATAAGTGTTAAAAATCCACTTTTGGGGGAAAACCTAGTTATATGCTAACATTCACTGAAAAAAACATTCAAAAAAAATAATAATATTTGATAAAAACATTTAATTTTTTAATTTTAATTTTATAGTTTTTCATTCCACTCTGTGTTAAAAATATTTAAACACGTATCTGCGAAAAAAATTATATTATACAAAACTAACTTATTAATTATTTTTAATAAAATTTATTAAAAAGGCTCATTTAGCAATTAATTGTGACATACCATTTGCTTACATAATGACAGCACTGAAAATGAAGTAAATTTCAGATCAGTGGGGATGCAGCAAGTGAATTCAATCATTGAAGAAGAGAGAATTAATTTACGGGTGGGAAAAATAAGCAGAAATGAACAAAATCGAATTGTTGAAAAAGATAGAAATTACTTTGAATGATTAAAAATCAGAAAAAAAACTTTTTGAAGGCAAAAAAAAAATGAAAAGTACATTAAAATAACAGAGGATCATGTTAAAATAAGTATTTATCAGTAAAATTAATTTACGTGGGAAAAATAAGCAGAAACGAACAAAATCAAATTCCATAGATTCGAACCCAGCCACAAGAAAGAATTAGATACTTTGCGAAAGCGACGCGCTCTAGCCAACCACGCTACCCAACCCCGCAGCAGAACTGAAAATAGGCAATACTAATGAATGGGAGTTTCAAATTGAATTTAATTTTAATTGAGGGATCCACAGGATATTCACATAATGATTGTAAAATTCGATTGAAGATTACATTTAAATGTATTGCAAAAAATTTATTGATTTTTGATATTTTTAAAAAAAGCAATTAATAATAAAGAATATATAATACGAACATAGATTTTTTTCTAAGGAATTTATACCTATTTAAATGACTATACCAAAAAAAAATTTCGAAATGGACAAATTCTTCGATTTTATTATGAAA
>BMAO01032237.1:0-195042 GCA_019973975.1 Trichonephila clavata | reverse complement strand
TATCGAGGTTGATATACATAAAAAACATCTCCAGGAAACATACATGTGCGCACACGCAAATATTCATCAGTTTCAAGTTTTAAATCAATAAGTAAATATCCGTACGGCTTTGATGTGGCATCTGCGTAACATTCTTGAAAAAATTTCACTTTACGAGGATATAATTGGCGCCCTAAATGTGTAATTTGGGATTGATCTCTTCGATTCTTAAATAATATAGACAATACTGTATTTACTTTTTATCGCTTCTTTACAAATTGATACATAATAAAATCATTTATATACAATTGATTTAAAATATAATGCATAGAATAGCCTTGGCTGTGTTTGAATAAAAAGTAAATACAGTATTGTCTATATTATTTAAGAATCGAAGAGATCAATCCCAAATTACACATTTAGGGCGCCAATTATAACCTCGTAAAGTGAAATTTTTTCAAGAATGTTACGCAGATGCCACATCAAAGCCGTACGGATATTGATTTAAAACCTGAAACTGATGAATCCTTGCGTGTGCGCACAGGTATGTTTCCTGGAGATGTTTTTTATGTATATCAACCTCGATAACCCATTACTTTGAAACAAATAAATAGATTCAAACTGTTAGATGAATATTCATTAGTTCGCAAGATGCCAGTGTGTTCTGAACAAACTTTAGAGCTCTTAAAATTAATTTCTAAAACAAAAAACTCAAAATCTATTTTGAAAAAGTGTTCAAAGAAAGAAATAAAAACTTTGTGTGAGTGTGTGCTGAATGTTTTATGTGGTAACATATCGTTGACTAAAACTAAAAAAAACGCTTATGTCCCTATAAAGAAAGCTTAAGAAAGCTTTCTAACAAAAAAAACACCTCTTTACGAGAAAAAGAAAATTTTAATTCAAAAAGGAGGCGAAATATTCCTCCGATTCCATAACCCTTTTGAAAACTAATGCCCTTGTAATGAGTCAGACCCGAGCCGATCTGACCTGCATAATGGTCTTCAAATCTTTTAGTACAGCAAACGTACGGTAAGCTCATCTTGGCGCTTTTATCTTCAAATGAGGGTATGAGAAATGCACTGCTTTATTTATAGTATTTGCCTCATGCGAAAATGAAGCACTATGATCACTTTACCTCTTTCAAAGGGAACAAAATCACCTGAATTGAGTCTCAGTTCAGCTTGAATCGTTTGAAACGAGTGTCTCAATAAAGGTAAGTATTGAGGTCTATCATAATATTGACTAATCGTTTCCCCGTCTTCACCTTTAGTTCGAACGATTCGCAATAAAGGAGCTTGTGTATCTCCCACAATTTGAGATGAAATTAGATCGGAGTAAACGTAAAAAACCGAAAAATTAGACCATGCATCACCAACGAATTCGCTTTTCATGTTACCCGTTACGATTGCATTGCGTTTGAACCCTAACAATTCGCCTAAATTCTCTAAATGAAGACTGCTACCTTGAATCGCATTAATTTTCACCCGTTTCGATGCTTTATTGTAATTTATTGTGAACCGACTAGGATTTTTTGGTAAAGCAAGCTGTATGGCTGATATAATATCAAACATTGTTTCATAACACCCCACATCAATTGTTTGCTTAACGGTTGAAGTGATATTACCGTCACCCACTTTGTATCGAAAATAATTGTTAGTTTCATTTACGTTAAGCCAAGAATGAGGGTAGATGATTTCAGACAATCCCACTTCCCATTCACCATTTAAATAAACGGGGGAGGGTAACTGAGTTTTGAAATGAGATATTTTGTTTTCTGGAAAGAAATGCATAGAGCTATCAGAAGGTAATGTTACGTAGAAAGACATTTTGAAAATGAGTCCTTGAGAAAAACATTTAACTAATTATACTTTTTGAATATCAGTCACCCAATCATTAAACTTTTCAGGATAACCTAAAAATTTAACAAAATATTCAGTGATTCCTCGTCTTTTTCTTTGTTTGATGACATTCTCTGCAGGATAGAAACCAGAGTCGACAACTTTTGTAATTCTGCTTCGTAATAAGTACCTTTAATCTCTTCACCTTGTAAATCTCTTAATCTATAAACGATCGGAATTCTTTGCACGATTTCATAAACTGTGAAAAGTTCTCTACTCCAGTTTTGTTCATATCCTTTTTCAAAGAGAAGTTTTTGCTTATTAATGCGCACAACATCACCAATTTTAAATTTAGGGGCTTTAGGTTTCTCATTTCTTAGATCACCATATAAATTATTTAATACTTGCTTCCTGTTATGCCTACTTACAGAAGCAGGCTCCATTTTAATTGAACGGTGATACGAGTGATTATAACTGTGCATTAATTTATCAATGACGTCGATGTAATTTTTAGTATTAAATTCAGTGAAATATTTCCACATTTTTGTTTTTAACGTCCGATTAAACCTTTCAACTACGCTAGCTTTAGTTTCGTTATTTGTAGAAAAATCAAATAATTTTGAACTATTTTATTTAAAAACTCCTTACCAGCATCTGTTTGCAACACTTTATATATATATATATATATTATATATATATATATAGGCCTCCTTTCTTTAAAAATAATTTCTAGCGCAGACTTTACACTTTTTCCAAATTTATCTTTCAGAGGAACTGCCCAAGCAAATTTTGAAAATAAATCAATGCAAGTTAACAAATACTTATAACCCTTATTAAATTCTGCTAAAGATTGCATATCGGCTAAATCCGCTTGAAACTGACGATCAATATCACTTACAAATACTCGATTCCGTCGAAACTTATGCCGAACAGGTTTATGAAGAGTGTAAGCATCTTTCTGTGATAACCATTGTTTTACATCTTTTTTACTATATTTCCCTTTTAAAGGGCGATGTAATGCCTCCACACCCGCGAAGCTACTTGGAACTTCGGGATTTTCGTAAAACGCTGCTAAATCTTGATACATTGTTACTGACGAACAGGACTTGATTGAATGAGTATTACTATGAATAGTTATGCAATTTATACTTTTTGGGAAAAGCAAAGGGTTTATGTTTAAAAACATGAGCATAAATTTTCTTCACTTTTATATGAAATATATTTAAAATATCATTTGTGCTTAAACATACTTAGATAATTTCTTAAAAAAATATTCATATTTATTTTTTAAATGAAACTATTTCAACTTAAATTAAACTAACAAAAAATAAAATTAATTCAAATTAAGCATATAGAAGAGAAACCATTTTATTCAGATTTATAGGAACAAAATACCGTGTAAAATTTATAAAAATATTTATACAGTATTTTTTTTCTTACTTTTGTATGAAATGTATTTAAAATATCATTTACGCTTAAACATTCTTAGATAATCTGTTTTAAAAAATATACCCACATTTATTTTTAAAAAGAAAGAATTTCAACATAAATTAAACTAACAAAAAATCAAATTAACTCAAATTAAACATATAAAAAATCCTTTTATTCAATTTTATAGAAACAAAAAATAAAGAACAAAATACTGTGTAAAACTTATAAAATCTTTATACGATATTTTTAAACAAAATCCTCAACTCAGAAGCAGAAGGAAAACAACTCAACTCCCCCCATCAACTCGAAAATCACAACCATAGTAGAAGAAAAATAACTCAACTTAGCAGCAGGAGGGAAACAACTCAACCCAGCAACATGAGGGAAACAACTCAACTCTGCGCCGCCTCTACAGGAAGAAAACAACTCAACTCTGCACCGCCTCTACTGTAGGAAAACAACTCAAATCTACGCCACCTCCGCCACCTGCGCCAATAACTGAACTCTGCCTGCCTCCACGCCCTACAGGAGGAAAACAACTCAACTCTGTGCCGCCTCCCCGCCTGCGCCGCCTTTACAGCAGAATCGGCTTTTCTTACCTACTGGCATTGCAATACCGGGATACCGAATACCGGTATTTTAAGCTATTTGTACAATTTTGTATACCGGCATTAAAAAGCTTAAATACCGGTTTTTCGGTATTTACTAGATATTTTTAAAATTGGTTTCACTATATTTTCAGGGATCACCAACCTAACAAAATAGTATACGTTTTTGTTTTTTCGCCCTAACTGGCGAAACTAATTAGACTGTGAATATAAAGTTGCATCATACAATCAAGAGAAGGAATAAAACATGAGAATTATCCAAAGAGGTGGGCCAAAACTATTCTATTGCAGCTCAGAGCGATACTGCACACGCGCAGGATTCGTAGTCTGATATTTGTATCTGTGAAAACAAGGTTGTAGTTGTGAAGAAAGAGCGTAATATTTCGATATTTTTTAAATTGGCTAGCTTGTTATTCACATTGTATTTGCATATCATACTTGTATTTACATACCATCATGATTTAAAAATGAAAAAGAAGAAAAGAGACTAACCAATTCAAATTTGATCAAGTTTACAGTAAATTTTCTTAAAACTTTTACCCACAAACCTTCTTTAGATTCAGAAGGATTCGGTACAGTTATCGAAGATTATTATGACACTAACGTCGATAATGAAAAGGAATTGTCTCTTGAACAAAAATTAGAATTAGCGTAAGTAAAAAAATTTCAACAAACCAAAATACAATACAGAAGTTAGCTATATCCAAAAGTATCCGACGAGAAATCGATTTATTTGAAGATGAGGGATTTAGAGGTAAATACTTGGAAAAAGTATATCGCGTATTGCTAACAATACTACCAACTAGCGTAGATGCCGAAAGAGCGTTTTCGACAGCTGGTAATTTGTGCACATAATTTCGTTAAAGCCTTAATGATAGTACAAATAATGCATTATGCTTTTTAAGATCACACCTAATCTCGACTGAGCTCTTCTCTGAGCTGCATTGACTTTTGTTTCAATGATCCTTTATGTAGTCTCGTGGAAATTTCTACAATGGTCGATCCTAAAGCCTTCTCGATGATTCTTCGGTGATATCCTATTTTTTCGTTAAATTTGTCACCAAGGGTGATAAATTCACCAATTTATGGTTGCCATAATTCTACTTTTCAAGATGAAAGAATGTTGAAACATACCACTTAAGATATTTTCCCTGCAACAATACTTTCCTTGTAAGAAAATTGAGTTTGGCAGACTAAGTTCGTTTTCCAGTGGGAACTTGAAATTCCTAAATTCTTTCGAATCATGCGCGTGTGCGTGCTACACAAATTACCGTTTTCAAAATTCCAGTTCGTATTACACAACGTGGGCATTAAATCACTTAATGTAGTAACTGCACAGATCCTCCTAAAAACAAATTTTCATTACATGGCTAAGCTAAAAACCCTAATAAGAGGATGATATTTGAATTACTTAACAGAAGCGACTATATAATAAACATTTATTATACGTAGGTACATACACAACACAAATTGCAGTAGAGCAGTTAATGTTCATTTTATTCTATATGTATCCATTGATAATATGGGTGCTTACGCATATTATACTGTCGAACAATTTAGTCAAATCAAAAGGCGTCACCAAATATGCATTTCGAAATGGAAATTGTTCCCATACATGTTCGAATACAATAATAACGAAGATAGTATTTGGCGACCCATTTTGATTTGGTGAAATGGGTCGACGGTATAATACGTAAGTACCACAGCATGTTCAGTTTTGCATACTGAAACATGATTACTGTTTATAGTAATTCATTTCTGCTGAATAAAATGCACTCTTTTAATATATTCACATCCCGTTTCCTTGGGAACATATCCTTTTAAAAAACGAAAATATTGATAACCTATTATACGCAACGCAACGATTGTGTAACATTTTTATGTTTCTCGATTTCAAAAATCTGGTTCATATTACACAATTCAGTAATCGATTCTCTCAATGTAGCAATAGTATACTGTACATGTCCTTCTAAAAACGGAGTTTTATATTAAAGTTAAGATCACAATATAACAGGATAATGTTTTACAAAAGGCATTTTGTTTCGAAGGAGGAAAAAGGTAAGTTCTTACAGACTTTATAAACTGTAATTTCCCCCCGAAAAAAACAGTTACAATAAAAAAAAAAAAATAATAAACTTGAACAAAAAAAAAACAATTTTATTTGATAAAAAATAAACTTCAATAATGGAGAAAAAACAATAATGGTACCAATAATAAAAAAATATACAATTCAATGAAAATAAAAATCTTATTTAGCACACAATGGTTACACAAATTTTAAAAATATAAACTGCCATTCACTACGATTTCAAATTGTTTCCTGCTATTCTGTTATTTGACTACCTATTGAAGATACTCAAAAGAAGATGGGTGAAAAGATATGCAAGTTATGCCATAATCACGACAATTTGTTATTGAGTTGTTTTTAATAGATTATATCTGTTTACAAACTTTTATCTTCTAATTCGCGATAAGAATAATTCACTGTCATATGCATTATCTATGTGGGTGTATACTTGCTTAACAGTAGAATTTCATTCTCATAACTCGAAAGTAGCAATATATTTATTAAAATACTTTGATTCATCTTATTTTACAATACGAAGATGTTATCATGAATTTTATGCTATCAGTTGTATTATTTATATTCATTAGATCATTTTTTTGTGGTCTTCCTATAAGCAAATTATTTATTGCTTAAAGGATTAAATTATTAGACTAAATATTCTATTGTTTTTATTGCATTGAAATAGTCTAATGAAACCTTTAAATGAACTTTTTCTTATTGAACTCAAATTTGGATTGATTCAAATATTTCTTATTATTATTTAAAGAAAGAAAGCCATATATATAACTCTTTCATAGGTCAGCTTTGAGGGAATTAAATAAAATATATAAATATACAATTATAATTATAAAGATATAAAAATATTATTTGAGAAAATCAAAGAGAGATAAAAAAAATTCTATTTTTAGAACCTGAGAGCTAATTTTAGTTTATAGTTCTTTTAATCTTAAAAATATGGTTTTTAATTAGTAATATCTCTAATTAATAACAGCATAAATTTAAAGATTATACAGTGAGCAAAAATCTTACTTATTGAAGGATATACCCTTTACTGAATTTGGGACGTAAAATTTACCGAATATATTTTATTATGTGTACATTTTACTATGGGTCATCAATAAAGTTATTTTTTGTAGTGAGAAAACTATTGAACCATCAATAAAGTTGCTGAATAATCATCAATATAGTTATCCAATATAATTATCGTAAAAATAAAAATAAAAAGTTTCTTGCATTGTGAAAATTAATACTCCAAACTATTAATACTGCCAAATCTCATTTATTCCACAAATTAACATGCCAACTAGAGTCCAAGACTCACCTAGTTATAAACAATTTTTTCATGAAATACTGTTAATTAAACAAAACAGAACGAGCACTTCCTTGTTGCCACAGCGTACAAAATAATATACTTTTTCAATATCGTTCAGTTCACGGTGACAAAAAATTAAACAATGATAAATAAATTCACGTAAACAAAATAATAAATTTAAATAATTGTTTTGCTTTTAACATAATAAACTGAAATTTATAAAGTGGATCTCACATCCTCCCATCTTGAGATGTGGAAGTCCCACAGCTCAACAACTATATCAGAGATCCAGCCTTTCGGGAATTTTAACAGTCCGTCCTAGTCTTGTCTTGTTTTGAACAACTGCGTAGTCGATGGAGTTGTCGTCAGAACACTTAGGAATAGCATTCTTCATAGAGGCGATTTTTGTAGATAATGCATTTTTTGTCAGGTGGAAAAGACGAATCATTAGAAGAGATCTCTAAAGGGAAGACGCGCTGAATTGGACGCAGAATTTCTCCGCGAGATGTTCGAAGTTTAATGAGTCGACACACACACCGTCTTTCCCTGGCAGAATTTCTGTCACTTTCCCCAGTGGCCAGTCGATTCGATTGGCGTTGTCACTTTTTATGAGAACAATGTCCCCGGGAGTTATCATCGAAGTTCTAGTCTTAAGCGGCCTCCTTATCAAAGATCCAAGATATTCGGACCTGAACCTCTTTCGAATGTCCTTCTGCAATGCTAACCTGTATTTGACACGATGATTGAGATTTTTATGATCTGCCGCATCACAGTCTGGAATACCAGAGTTTTTGATATCCTGAAGAAACATCGCAGGGGTAAGTGGAACAAATTCTGAGTCACATTCGTCGATGTAAGTCAAAGGGCGTGAGTTGATTACAGATTCACAATCACAAATAACTGTTGTCAACTCCTCGAATGCCAAACTTGCTCTTCCAAGTATTCTTCTCAAAAGACATTTAAGAATACCAATTAGTCTCTCCCACCATCCACCCCACCATGGTGAAGAAGGGGGATTAAATTTCCACTTAATTGGACGAAGAGCATTGTCGCTACAAATGCGGCCCCAATCTCAACTTCTAAGCAAATTGGAAGCTCCGACAAAATTAGTGCCATTATCACAGTACATGGTTTCACATCGGCCTCTCCGAGCTATAAATCGCCGTAGAGCTAGCAAAAAGCTTTCGGTCGATAGCGATGAAACAAGCTCTAAGTGGACAGCTCTATATACGGCGCATGTAAAAATGCATACCCACGCCTTCTTTCCATCTTTTAAAAATAAAGGTCCTGCCAGGTCAATTACACAGATCTCGAACACGTTTGCTTGTCGTATTCGATCTTCTGACAAAGGAGCAGATACAACATCACAACATTTAGAAGAAAATCTTTTGCAAACGACACATTTTGAGATAACAGAACGCACTGTTTTTCTTCCACTCAAAATCCAAAAATGTTCTCTCAAAATATTAAGCAAAATTTGAGTTCCAGCATGATTATTTTTGATATGGTGAGAAAATATTAGTATTTCGAGAACTTTATGATTGGACGGGAGAACAGCTGGTTCCCTAAAATCTTCTGTATCCTGACGGAAAATTATTTTCGTCTTGAGCCGTATTATTCCATCGGCATCCTTATACGCACTCAAAGTTTTTAGTTTTGCATCACGCTCGTTCACAAAAGATTCCGACTGGACCAATTTTATCACTTGTTTCTCTGCTGCCCTGTATTCTTCAGCATCCAAACTTCTCTTTTTCCTTAGCTGAACATCGCATCTGCAGCTCTTTACAAATCTCAAAATCCATCCCACTAACTTCACAATGCTTTCATATTTTGAAGAGCGCTGATAAAACCAGCCTCCAGAGGAATCTTGATTTACAGACACCAAAGATAATATTGAGCTTTTCCTTTTCTCTTTTAGTGTGTATCTCATCTTCATCAAACTCATATTCATTGCATGGTCCTTCGTCTTCAAATAAAGTAAGCCATTTTGGCCCTTCCCACCATCCAGTTTTCACTAAAATACTTGCTTTGCATCCTCGGGAGGGTAAATCAGCTGGATTTTCAAATCCAGAAATATGACGCCAAGAAAAAGCTTGGCTAATATTCCGTATTTCTTGGACTCTGTTATTCACGAAAATAGACCAATTTTCATCTTTAATGATCCAGGTAAGAACGGTAGTGGAATCACTCCAATAAAAACATCTAATATCCGTCCATCCAAGAGCATCCAACACAGATTTCGTTAATCTTGCTCCCACCAATGCAGCAAGAAGCTCTAATCTTGGAATTGTAGCAACTTTCAGAGGAGATATTCGTGATCTCGAGGCTAAAAAATGCACCTTTCCACATTCTCCCTCTTGTACAAGATACGTAACGGCGGCATATGCATCTCTACTTGCGTCACAAAAGGTATGAATGGAGAAGTTCTTCATATTTTCTGGATTAACGTTGATCCAGCGAGGAACGGTAACATTTTCCAATACTTTTAGTTCCCTAAACCATTGTAAAAATTCTTGTCGAAGGGATCCAGTGATTTCTTCGTCCCATTCCAACGATAATTTCCAGGTTTTTTGTAGCATAATTTTGGGACAAAGCATTAAAGGAGATACAAATCCAAATGGATCAAACACTTTGTGAGTAACCGATAATATCGTACGTTTAGTAATGTTGTCGACATTTACTTCTTTCAACCAGCTGATATTTAGCGAAAAACAGTCTTCAATTTTATTCCATTGAAGGCCTAACAGATCTGTTTTGAAGGATCTTCCATCCTCTGTTAGTGAAGATTCCCAATCCCGCAGAATGAAACCACCTTTTTTTAATAACTCATTAGAAACACTTATCACTCGCTGCAAATCTAATTCACTGTGGACGCTGGTTACAAGATTGTCCACATAAAAACTCTTCAAAAGACAACTAGTTACAAAAGGATCAACGTCAGTATTTTGTTCAAGATGATACTTCAATACAGCTCCTAGTAGAAAAGGACTGCTGCGAACGCCAAAAACTACTCTGGTATGCCGAAAAAACCTGTAGTCTTTGCAAGCCTTATTTGTCGAACATAGAAATCTCAAGAAGTCTTTGTCTTCTCTACAGAGGCTAATTTGCAAAAAGGCTTTCTTTATGTCTGCGATTACACCAATCTTCTTTTCTCGAAAACGCAGCAAAATATCAGGAATGAGCTCAATCAAGTTTGGACCAGTATGTAAGGAGTCTTTTAGGGACGGATGTCCTTTGATTCGAGCAGATGCATCAAAAACCGGACGAATAGGAGTTGTCTTACTAACTTTGATAACAGGTCTGTGAGGTAGATAATTAGCAGGCAAATCTTTATCTTCAATTGGTACTTCTTCGATAATTCCTTCAAGCAGCCATTTTGAAAATATGCCCTCATAACTATCGTACAAATTTTCCTGAAATAACTTCTTGGTTGTGGTGTCTAACCTTCTTTTAGCTTGCTCAAAATTATCAGGTAAAGGCACACAGTTATCTAACCAAGGCAAATGAACTTCATAGCGATTATCTTCATTGTACCTAACAGTTTGAAGAAAATTTTCAGTAGTCAAATCCTCTTGCTCTTTTTTAGACAGCTTTTCAATAGGATCCTTGATTCCAATTGACTCCAGTTTCCAGAAGTCCGAAATGTCAAACTCTTTAGCGAAAAGTGATGTCACTAACATGGCATTGCTAGTAGTAACTTTACTACCAGGAACTTTCCCTAACAAAGTCCACCCAAGCAAAGTCTCAATGGCTACTAATCCGCATGGTAAGACCCTACACTGACCGATTAAAATCTTTCCAAAAAGATCAGCTCCTATAAGTACTTGTACAGGTTGTGTCTTTTCTCCAACATCACTTAATGTTATATCCCTTTCTTGAAGCTCTTTTAACCAAGACCCGGAGTTCACAGGTTCATCATTGCAAATAGCTACCTGATCCAAAGCTTCAAAGTTGCATGCAAAATTGTTCTTAATATTTTTCAACCTAATTCTGTAACATGTATGTACAAATTCTTTAGATTTAATCCCACCAAACAGTGAATGTACCAGAGTTTCTTTCTTTACAGGAACGTATCCCATTTCTTTGGCAAGACTCTTTACAATATAAGACTTTTGCAAGCCGGTGTCCAGAACAATTCGCACGATTTTTTCTTTTTTATCTGATATGAGCTTGCACTTTAGAGTCTGTAAAAACACTTTAGGACCCACACTCAGGTTGGACATGTTGACCTCGTTGAAAACTTCAGCTTCTTCCGTCTTCTTGAAATCATTTTTTCTTGACTCGTTTGTTTCGCACATCAAGGGAAAACATGTTTCTTCCCGCAAATTACATATCTCAAAAATGAACGACATTTTCGGACGGGTGACCGGAGCCAGACAGGCAAAACAACAATTTTTTTCCCTCAAAATCCTTCGTTTTTCATCTAAACTCATTTTTGTGCAGAAAAACAGTCTGCACTGGGATGAGTTTTCTCGCAAAACGCACATGACTTTTTGGTTTTATGAGTATGTGGATTGGTAAAAAGACCGGAGGGGTGGGTGTTTTATTTTGTTTTACTCTTGGTTCAAATTTCTTATTTCTAAACCCAATATTGTCTTTATTTTTGTTTAAACCGAAACCTTGCATCGCCAAACAAATCCTTTCTTCTGATTCTACTTCAGATTTTAAGAATTTTAGTTAGCTACTAAGCCTTTCTTGTGGTTCGCCACTATGATTGAAATCAGGACCTCTTTGTCTTTGCCATGCTCTTAGTATATCTTCCGGTAAGCATGACTCTATCAAAGGATGAAGTAGAGCAGCGCTTTTATCCGTTGTTACGCCAAGTGTCTCTAATGCCCTAATCTGAGACTCCAAATGGTCATACATTGTACATAAATTAACAGTCGAACTTTGCGAAGCGTTTTGTAAAACCAATTTTAAAAGCTCGCGGACATAGAATTCTATAAGTAAATCGGTTCGATCAAAACGTGATTTTAAAGATTCAACAGCTTTGGCGTAGTTGGCGCCAGTGGGTGGAAAACTTTCCACTACCTCCCGAGCGCGTGAGCCGCTAACGGTTGCTTGCACTAAATACTGAAATTTATTTTCTGGTGCTATATCAACATCATTATGAACATATTCGACCTGGCTCCAAAAAGGTAACCAGTCCTTTAAATCTCCCAAAAAATGGCGTAATTCTAACTTAGGTAAGTGAAATTTCTTTTTTACACTACCTGACTCTGGAGATTGATCATCTTGAGTATGTAAAACTGTTCGGGAGTTTAATCTCGCCAAATCCAACTCATGTTATCTTAGTCATTCTCTTTCTTCTTCTTGGCGCTTTATCTCTTCGTCTTGGCGATTTCTCTCTTCTTTTTTCTACCTTTCAGAAACAGTTGTGGCTAGTACGGTTGAAACAAAGTACGGATCATTTTTATATTCTTTACTGTTTAAAATTACTTCTTTCAGTGTAGATATAGTAACCTTCAACGGTAAGTCCTCATTGATCTCTTGACACAAATAAATTAGGTCTTCTTTCTTGAAGCATTTAACAGATGTAAACATATTGACACTTAATAATCCTGTCGCGGACGCCAGATATCGTAAAAATAAAAATAAAAAGTTTCTTGTACTGAAAATTAATACTCCAAACTATTAATACTGCCAAATCTCATTTATTCAACAAATTAACATGCCAACTAGAGTCCAAGACTCACCAAGTTATAAACAATTTTTTCATGGAATACTGTTAATTAAACAAAACAGAACGAGCACTTCCTTGTTGCCACAGCGTACAAAATAATATACTTTTTCAATATCGTTCAGTTCACGGTGACAAAAAATTAAACAATGATAAATAAATTCACGTAAACAAAATAATAAATTTAAATAATTGTTTTGCTTTTAACATAATAAACTGAAATTTATAAAGTGGATCTTACAATAATGGTTGTTATATATATATACACTAATGTCCACACACACACAAAAGTTAAGCATAAATCGTAAAATGCGAAAAACATGGAGTAAATATTCGTAAAATTATTCTAAATTTCTTGCGGATGTTAATTAGGTGAAGACGAAACATTGGAATTATGCAAACCTTTTCAGTCGACTACGTCCTGCGTGAAACACCGGCGCATGTGGGAACGCGGAGAAACCGATTCACGCAGCATAGGCAGTTCAGACAAGTTTCGTGCTACTGCTGTGCAAAGGATCGTTGTTAACCATCAAACAAGGTGAATGATAGCACAAAGACGCCAATTGGACATGTTTACGAAAGTAAGAATCGTTGGAATGCTGGAATCCTGGCGATCACAAACCGAAGTGTCTCGAATTCTGAATGTGGACCAGTCTGTGATCTCAAAACTGTGGCAGAGGTTTCAAAGACTGGGAGATGTTACCAGACAAACATTATCATGTCGACCAAGAGTCGCAACCCCTCGCCAAGATCGATATCTGGTAATAAGTGCGCGATGTCAGAGGGGCAGTACTGCCAGAGCACTGGGTTCGGCACTCACAGTCACCACAGGAATACGAATTTCGAGACAAACTGTTTACAGGACACTCAATCATGCTGGCCTGTATGCCAGAAGACCAGCAGTTTGCATTCCCCTCAGGTCTGCGCATAAACGTGTTCGTTTGAACTGGAGTTTGAAACATCAACATTGGAGTGTGGGCAAATGTGATGTTCAGTCTGAGTAGTGATTCTTGGAGGGTAACGATATGGAGAGAACGTGGAACACGTTTTGAACCAAGAAACATAACGGAAAGACATCATTTTCCATCAAAGGGAGTAATGGTATGGGCAGGCATCATGATGGACGGCCGCACAGACCTCCGTTTCTTTGACACGGGGTTTGTGACTGCTCAAAGATACAGAGACGAAGTTCTTGAGCCTTATGTTCGCTTGTTTCGAGGTGCTGTCGGTTCTGACTTCATATTCATGGATGATAATGCGCCATGTCACCGAGCGGTGCTGTTTGATGACTTCCTTGAAATGGAAAACATCCAGCGCGTGTCGTGGCCTGTGAACTCCCCTGATTTAAATCCTATCGAGCCTGTATGGGACATACTCGGGAGACAAATTGCAGTCCTTTCGCACTCCCCCCCAAGCTTCGTTACAGAACTGAAGAGAGCTTTTAACCGTTTGAGCCCACAACTCATTCATCACCTCATAGCAAGTATGGTAAATCGCTGTGCAACGTGCCTGACTGTCAGAGGTGACTACACGCCTTATTAAGCTGCAGCATCAGTATTTTATTTAATGTTTTCTTTCATTTTTTCTTTAAAGTGGGAATCCTTGCTATGCTCAGTTTTCTTTCAAACTGCTACTTTGGATAATAAAACTAATTATTATCATTCTTTTGATTTGCTTGCTCATTTTATAATCATTTTACAATCGCATATCACGTTTCCAGTCATTCTGATTTACAGTTCCTTCTTTATTCACATAATTATCAATTATGCTTAACTTTTGGACACCAGTGGCCGTATTACTAGTATACATAAGCCGTATTACATAAGGCCGTATTACTAGTATTTCAAAATGACGAAAGTATTTGTGAACTCAGTTGTTGTTGGATTATCTGATTAAGATTCTCTAAAGAGGTAGGGAAGTGAAAAGATTTACGAACCATGCAAGAAGGATAATTAGTAAAATAATGAACTGGTTTTAAATACTTCGATTCGTATAATTTTATGTTGCGAGGATGTTATTAAGAGTTTTGTATTGTACATTCTTTATTATATCCTCTATATTGTCACGTAGAAAGGAACAAGGTGATGTTACCCAATATAAGATTTATTTTGTCTTAGTGTTTTACACGAGCAGCACCACAACTCAAGACCTATCCTGCTGCAGTACTTTTATCTACCTGAGTGCAGAGTTGTAGAATGACCACCAGGGAAAGATTAACATAAATTCAATTTGCATAATTTGCAAATCTCCATAATAATAAATAACAAAAGTCATGATTAAAATTAACAAACAAGTATCTGAGAGGCTCGAACCTAGCCGCCTGCATGGTAGGGCAGTGCTCTAACCTTTCGGCCTCTCAGAGCTTATCAGTTTGTGACAATATGCATTAGATCTTATGTAAATATGCGTCTTTTGGCAAAAATATCATCGATAAATATCAATATAAATATCATCCATAAATAAATAATTAATTAATAAATGGTTTATAAATTTCCTTTTATATTTGTGCTCACAAAATAACATCTAGATTTTAATATTTGATTTTTAGCTGCAACTTCTGTTTTAGTATTGTTCATAATTTTCGTTCCAAATCTGATGCTGTCATTAAAATATTATTATTTATATAAACTCAGTTTCATTTAATACTTCAAAAATGTGTAGTACACGATGAACTTGTAAATTTTTGGATTTTCGCAAAACCTCGTCTCAAACAAATAGTACTTTAAAAATGACCAGACAAATGCTTCTTTTTTTTTTATCTTTTTGGATCTTTTAAAGATAAACTGAATACTTAAAATAGGAAAAGAAATTCTTGTTTTATTTACTTGAATGTTCTTCAAAAGCAATTTTTCTTCTTTTATTAAAATGGAACTATTGTTCGAAATTACTTTTTGGCAGAGTGTAACCTGAAGTTGTCTTGGAACACAGAGGTGGAACAATGAAGCCAACAGTTCGAAAAGATTATCGATCCGAAAATGCCTGTTTCGATGATAATTCTTATGTGATAAGTACATGAAAAGAAAATGAAGAGTTCGATGTTATTTTGATACTAGAATGGGGGACACACAGAAGTGTTTCGTGCAGGATGACTGCATTTTTTCCGGGAACGATGTTTTGGGTATTAATGGTTGGGTTTCTATGTGAGTTACTCTTCCTTTGTAAAATAATTTAGTTTCAAACTTGTTTGTCTGTTTTAGGTCCTTGTGTAGAATTCTTTTCGTGACATAGATTGGAGAGTTCGTAATTAAAACTAGGGCACTATGAGAAGTGGTAACAAATATTGAAGGTAAATTAGCCTTTTTCCTTCGAAAGAAAGTTTTGCTCAGAAACAATGACGTACACAAGAGTGCATTTATGGTGTTCAAATACCTCCTATACACCAAGATATTTTTTTAACTTTTAGTATAAAAATTACGCCTCGATACTTTCGTCTACATATTTTTTAAGATGTAAGTCCTCTTTAAGAGAAATCTATATACGATAATAATTAGAAAGTCAATGTTCCTTCTCTTCAAACCAAGATTGTATCACTGATAGAACTTAGACTGCATCCTGTTCCAGATACCATGAAAGCTAGGTTAAAAGACATCAAAAGAAAAGAAGCTTCGTACAAAAAGGGGAGGGGGTCACCACGAAAACCTAGTGGTCAAGGTCATGAACTCGAGGCTGGCATGTGTCATAAATTTGAGCCTCGTACTACTTAAGACCTGATATGTCGGCCGATTCCTGCTAAATCTGTCAAGGTTCAAACGTCCTATCGTCGGTGTGGTGTGGAAATTAGGAAAGGGGGTGCAAGCCCAGGTGTCGCCCTCACAACTTGACCTTGGCCCGAGATTACGAGGTCCGTCGTTAATAGCCTTCGTGCAGCTTTATAGTGCGACGTTAATATAACTTCATTCTCACTAAAGACAGGAGGTGGATTTACAGCTCTTGTAAGCAAAGTGACATGCCGAAAAAGATGTTTCATTGCTTTATTGACAGACCTCTTCAGATATTTACAATTAAAATGTCAGGAAAAAAATTGGCAATACTTCATCATTTTATATTTCTTTTGGAAAGTTTAGAAGTATGAAAAACATACCACAAGACGAAATTTTTGTGTTGAATGTGTGTTTAAAGTATTTAATAAATTAGGTATTAGGTGTACGGGAAAGTTCTGTAAGTTCCGATTGCAAAAAATTACAACAGGTATGCGCATATGCATTTGGCGCATACGAGGGTAACTCTGAAGTTTTTGAGATACGCGCAGATGATAAGTTACAAAAAAAAATAATAACGGTTTGATTTGAAAATACAAAATATTTTAACATAGCGGATGACTTTTTACTGATCTACCTCACGTTGTTTAACTTAAGTCTTAGACAGAAGAGAAAATGGAGTTGACGCGAGAACATTATCGTGCCATGATTTTCTATGATTTTAAAGCTAGATTAAATCAAGAGGGATGCTTTCAACGGCTGCAATCAGCATTTGATGATGAATCTCCATGTCGTGCTACTGTATTCTGATGGTTTAAAGAATTTTGCAGTGGTCGCAATTCTCTTCAGGATGAAGAACATAGGAAGGTCGTGGTCTGCAGTAATCCCAGGTAATATGTCTACCATACGAAAAATGTTAATGGATGATAATCACTGTACCTACAAAATGATACAGAAGGAACTTAACATTAGATCTGCAGCCATACATAAAATTATTCATGAAGAATTGCATATGAAAAAATTAATTTGCCGTTGAGTTCTCCGTAATCTAACTGAGCACCAAAAAAAGGAGCATGTCAGAATCATTGAAGAAACCCTTAAACTGCTAAATGAGGGTAGCTACCACATAATTTCTAAAATTGTAACGGGTGGTGAAACGCGTACATGCTGCTTTTTGACGTTCCAACACGTTAAGAAAGCAAAGTCTGGGTCTTTGAAGATGATTCCACGCCAACAATCGTGAAAAGACAACGAGCAATGAAAAAATATATGTTTGCCGTTTTTTTTTTTCTTCCAGAAGTACGGGATTGGTCAAAGTCATCGAGTTGGAAAAACAGAAGACAGTAACAGCAAACTGGTATACCACTAAATGTCTTCCAGAAATTCTCTAAGAAGTTAATGTTAGGGGACTAATGCCTTACCTTCACAAATGCATCTTTCCATACAGCCGGAAAAACAGTTGAGTTTCTGAAACAAAAACAAATTAAAGTGATAAAACATCAACCTTTTTCTCTGAATCTAGCTATGTGTGATTTTTTTGGTTATTTTTTAATCTAAAAAAGAACTTACGAGGACGTCTTTTCCATTCAGAAAAAGATATTGATGTGGCTATAAATGCATTTTTTTCATCAGTTCTAAGAAATGAATGATCTAAGGCATTTAATCAGTGGAAAATTCTACAAAACTGCATTGATTCTGGGGACTACTTTGAACACTCCTAAAATTTTGTAAGTATAACTTTAAACATCTAGGAGTATCTCGAAAATTTCAGAGTGACCCTCAAGTCTGACTCTCTTGTTTATCACTGAAGATATACATACTGAAGTAGCAAGTAACTAAAACAAAGATGATTCAAGTTAGTGTTTTAGTGAGCCGTGATTGTGTACTTATAGCTACTAATAAAGTTCATTTACACGCCATTGTTTTTTATATGAATTCCAACAAGAAAGAAAGGCAGTGGAAGAGAGCGTGTAGAAATTTATTAAAAGTGTTAGGTGAAGGTATAGTTATATCATCCTTGTTATTAAACCATTGTTCAAAATTATAAGTCAGCATTCTTCTTCCAAATGTGACATTAATAAACTGTCAATAAATCATTAGAAATGCATCCCTTTTTATCAGATGAATTAAATTAATTATAATTCACAACATTACATGAACGCGTGATTCTGAAGATCTTAACTTTTGTTGGGTAAGCTTTGCCATCCTTGAATACAAAAATTGAATAGCATACACATTCCACTTTAAAAAAATTAGAATAAACATTTTTTTTTTATTATTTAATGTTTACTTAAGTCAATTTTCCCACTGCGTATAAATGAAAAAATCATTGCACTTTCCATCAAATTGCTCAAGATTGCATCGGTGATGATTTTATTAACAATTCATCAATCTAAACGTGACACTAACTGTGTGAATGATGCTTATAAGTAGCAGAGCTTCGAATCGTAATTTTTGTTCTCATTCCGGTTCAACTAAAAAAAAAATAGATATCGGTTCAGTTCCGGTTTTCATCTGAAAAAAATATAACGGTTTTCGGTTCAGTTCCGTATGAATAATTTTATTTTATGTTTATTCTTATCTTTAATAATCTAGTTCTTTCATTTGAATTAAATCTGTCTTCTACAAGTAGTTTCGAGCAAAACTAAAAGAGAAAAGTACTAGTTAATATCAAAACAGGAAATCAAGCAATGTACATGTAATGATGATAATTATATGGTTGACGTTAAATTAGAAAATATCGATAAGGTTTTTTTTTTTTTTTTAATTTAGTTCCGCTTTTTGTTCCGACCAAAAAGTAACGGTTTTTTTTTTTTTTCGGTTTTCAATTTAGTTCCAGTTTGAAGCCCTGATTGAAAATGCTCATTTCAATGAGAAAGAAAAGTAGAATTAATGAATTTTTTCTTTTACAGTGGGTAAAAAAAGTATATTTGCACACCTACATTTTTGTTTGCAATTCATAAAAAGAAGCATTAAGAAATAAAAAAATTGGTATTGCCAAATCAGAATAAGTTTAATCATCCAAAACAAACAGGAAAATTACAATAATATAAATAACAATGCTTTTTTGTAACAAAATTAAAATATCTCGTGTCAAAAAAGTATTTGCACACCTACATGAATACAAAAGAAATAAAATATTTAAGCAAATTTCAAATAACTAATATTTAGTATGCATTCCTTTAGCATCTATTACTGCTTGTAATCTTGCTGGCATTGATTTAATTAAATTTTCTGTAACAATAGGGTCAGTATTCGAAAACTCTTCAATAAGGGATTGTTTAAGGGCAGAGATTTGCTTGAAATCTTCCTTTTTCTTATTTTTAAATCCACAGAATTCCACAAATTTTCCAAAGGATTTAAGTCTGGTGATTGTGGTGGAGTGGCAAGTTTTCTGGGTACATGATAAAGCAACCACATGCATGTTATACCGGCAGTGTGCTTGGGATCATTGTCTTGCGGAAAATAGTACGAATTACTGATACCCAATTTTATTGCACTTTGTGGCAAGTTATCTCGCAACACATCAATTTAGGTTCGAGCTGTCATATTCCCATCACTGAAACACAAATTACCAACTCCTTTGGTAGCCATGCACCCCCAAATCATATCAGAACCTCCTCCATGTTTAACTGTAGGTAACATATTTTTGGTATGAAAAGCAGTACAAGGTTTTCTCCAAACTAATTTCCTGACATATGATTTAAAGATATTGAAATTACTCTCGTCGGAGAATATGACATTTTTCCAGAAATCAATTGGCTTATTGATATATTCCTTAGCGAATTCAAGTCTCTTCAGTCTATTTCGTTCAGTCATGAGAGGTTTTTTCCTTGGAGATCTCCCATAAATTTGTGCATCATGCAGGACATTTCGAACACTTTGGGCACAGATTTGAGCTCCAGATGTTGAAGCGACATCATTGGCTAATGTAACTGCACTAACAAATGGATTTTTTGATGCTTCTCTTATGATTTTTCGCTTAATTCGCAGTGAAAGTTTTTTTGTGCATCCAGAGCGCAAGTTATTTGATGTAGATCCTCTTTCTTTATGAAGTTTTATAACATACCGAACAGTAGAGAAGCAAACATTTAATTTTTTACCTATTTCTCGATAACTTAGGTCATTTTCACGTAGAGAAACTATTTTTTCTCGCAACGAAATCGGCAATTCAGATTTCTTAAGTGCCATAACAATTTGAAATCGACAATCAACTGATAAAGTTTCGACAATACCGCCTTTTATAGTAGTCTTACGTATGTTATTTACTGCGGGATGACTGTCAAATATAATTAGCAAAAAAATGCAAATTTGCTAAAGTTGAGTTGAGTGTGCAAATACTTTTTTGACATAAGATATTTTAATATTGTTGCAAAAAATGTTTTTTATTAATATTATTGTATTTTTTGTAATTAATTTAAATGAATAGGCTTATTTTATTTTTAAAATGCCAATTTTTGTATTTCTTAATGCATTTTCTTATTAATTGTAAACAAAAATGTATGGTGTGCAAATACTTTTTGTACCCACTGTATGTGAAAATGGGAATAGTGTTTGAAAGTATAACTAGATTGCTTGATTATTTAAGTATGAAAAAAAAAGACGAGGGAAAATAAAATATTTTTTACGTCCACATTTTTTATTTTTTTCTAAAATTAATTAAGTTCAAGATTTTTGTTGCTGCACTTCCCGTGAAAAAAAATATTAGTAAATGTTTTTATTCAACAGTCACTGATTACTTTGTTTCATTGTAATTTACAAAAAGAAGAAGTTAAGAACTCAGAATATTTATTTATTTATTAAAGTATTTAATAAAAACTTAGAAAGCTCTTATTTATCTGTAATTTTTTTAAATAATAGAGTATTAGTGGAATTAATCTTAAATAAGTCTTGGAAACACAATAACAAAACAAATTCCCTAATTACAAAACTGAAACTAAGTTAATAATTATGCATTTTAAATTTAAACAGAATATAAAATTGAAATTTCATTTGTTAAAATTCATTCCTCTTTAAAATTTCCATTAATATTACAAAAAAATATATATGTACATAACAAAAGTCATTATTATTTTTCTTAATTTATAATTTACTTCTTCATTCATAAGGATTTAACTTCAAATATAAAAATTCATTTTTAATGCATTATTAATAACGCTAAATATACAACTTGAAATTTGCATAATTAATTCCTTATTTATAATTTAGATCCTTATTTACTCTCTGAGGTCAAATAACAAATGTTTTTCATTTATAACATTAAATCCATGAAAATATTTATATTTTAGGTGGAAAAAAATTGAACTGAGAGATCAATATTTTTCAGAAGAAAATTAAGTATGCGGGAGAATTTAACTTTTACAATAAGATATCGAACGAAAAAATTTACTGGAATAAACAATTCCGAGAGAGAGAGAATTATTCCAAACGAAGATATTTATATATTAATGGATTAGTGAGATAAAAAGAAGCTATTGTGCCAAATCAGACAAACCCTTAGTCATCAAATTATTATCCACCAATGAGAAACAAGTTATTTTCCTCTGAGCTCAACTTGAGGTTTCGCCCTCTAACGTTACAGGTAAAAAGAGCATACCGGTTTTTATCAATTTTGACAGAAAGTAAACATATGATGAACAATCGAAGGTTGTAATTAGTTTCTTCCTTCAATTTGTGCATTGTGGTTGGTAAAAATCTTGATTCTTTCAGTGAATTTTGCTTCATCATCATGGCTTCTCGAGAATTTGATATAATAATATTTGGAGCCACGGGCTATACCGGCCGATATGTTATCGAAGAATTGGCAAAGACTGTTCAATCAACGAATTTAAAATGGGCTATCGCTGGTCGAAATGTTGAAAAATTAAAGGAATCCTTGACTATTGTTCAAGAATATCTTGGTGATGGTAAGCATATTTTACGATATTCAATTTTTCATTTGTTATTGATATCAAATTATATCACACACGTCACAAAGATTTTTCAATATATTTACCGATAATTAGTACATCATACCTTGAGAACTCTATAGTTCGGACAAATTTTCCTTTTACATTGTGTTACTCAATTTTAGAAGAAATTCATCAAATATCTAAATATGTAGGATTATACTTCTAACTTTATTGCTAATGTAATAGTTCTCATTTAGGGATTGTGTTTAATATTTTTGTTTTCATAATTTAATCAACCAGTCATTTGCAATATTTCACGCCTTTTAATACTGTAACAATATAATTTCATTATATAAAAATCACTTAATTTATCTCAGCTATCTCTTTATTTTTATGAATCAGCATCACTGCAGCGAAATTTGTGCTTTGTAAAATGTACCATTGTATCATAACAACAAAAAGACTCCTACATGTTTTATTTTGGGGGGAAAAAACAATCAATTAAATTTTGATGGAAAGCAATGTGATTCGTAGGATACAAATTTTGCTATAATTATATTATCTCTTTTTTTTTTCAATTAATAGTATAATTTTAATTTATAAGCATTATTGCTTCTATTAATTTAGTTATTTTTGAGTTTTGTACTTAAAATAACCAGGAAAACTCTTATTTGCCTCAAAAATAAAAAAAATAAAACTCAAACATTTGTTTTTATATTACAAAAAGTAGAGCAAATTATAGTCATGAAATATCAGGCTGATATTTTTTATTCCAGATTTGTATAATCATAACTGTTTTGCATAATACTGAAACAGGGTGTGTTTTTTTATTTGATTATTTTTGTATGATGATTTTTTTAAGGTTTTTGACAGCTTTTAAGTTGTATTGTGTTAGTCATTACTTTGATGATGCATTACTTTTAAGACTTCTTAATGAATTATTTTACATGTCTTTGAGTATAATAAAATAAATTACTTGATATCACTTTTGTGCTAGTGTTCATTGCTTATTTTATATTTAGTTCATACACATAAAATATACCAATATTCTTTTCTTCCTTCAATATGCTTTGATTTCTGTGTTGTGAAACAAAGTATGTGTATGAGTAATATATTGGTTCTTTTTTCTTCATTTTATGTCATAAAAGATTATAATCAATTTATAAAATATTTATATAATTAATTTTTCTTTCAGTTCTCGATATCAGCAACACTACTATTATCGAAGCTGATGTCAAAAATGCTACATCAATATCTGATATGTGCAAAAGAGCCCGTCTCATTCTGAATTGTGTTGGACCAGTAATATTTATTTTCTTATATTCTTTTGCTTATATCCCATTAAAAATATTCAGTTGCAAATTAGAAGCAAAAACCCTTATAATATAATCTTATTTTGAATGATAAATCTATTTAAAGAAAGGGATTTCAAATTATTTATTTTGGAAATTATTAATGTTATGCATTAGATATGTTAAAGTTTACAGCATTCTATAACAATATATTCTACTAACTATAAATATTCCAAGTGAAGGCACTATATATATTTTTTATATTTGTGTTTAAAGTTACTGAAAATGCATGTCTGAATAAAAAATGATTGCTAATTATTGTGATGATATTAGTACTTATTATGTTTTTATTTGTTTTCTATTTTAGTACAAATTCTTTGGTGAAGTTGTTGTAGCCGCTTGTGTTGAAAATGGAACACATCATGTTGACCTCAGTGGAGAAATGAAAGTAATTTATAATGTCAATTTTTCCACATTTATAAAAAGATAAATTGTGGTAAAGTTTGTTGTGTATATTGCAAAAAAATATTCTTAAATTAAATATTCATTGATTGGTTATTCATTGTAATATTTTAAAATACAATGAATTAAGATGTGGCATTCTTGAAATAAAGATTGAAGGTTCTTTTCTGAAAGAATTAGCTCGATAAACTTAAAGTAACATGAAAAAAATTCTTTTAGGTTTATTGTGTAGCATATGATTGATTGCATTTTATTTTAGTTTTTCCTTTCTTAAAAACTATTATGTATGATTAATATTTAATAATGAAATATATATTATGTGTGTGAATACAAGCACTTCAGTGTGAAGAAAGATTTTATTGAAAGGTCATGAATATAAGCTATTAATTTAATACATATTTTAATTTAATAATAAATTCTTTACTGATGTATATCTTTAAATGTTACATACTGAGATCTATTAGTCTTGGATCTCTGTAGGGCATGAGGATATTTGTCTCTATATTGTCAACCACATTAGAAATCTTAAAAAATGAATATATTTTTTGTTGATAATAATATCTCAATTTATTATCACTTACCCTTTTTTGTGTGTGTTTGTAGTATT
This sequence comes from Trichonephila clavata, assembly GCA_019973975.1. Lineage (NCBI taxonomy): Eukaryota > Metazoa > Arthropoda > Arachnida > Araneae > Nephilidae > Trichonephila > Trichonephila clavata. Next base: position 170,176 of record BMAO01032237.1, on the reverse strand, counting down.
TAGAAACAATTCAAGCAAAATATTTCAAATCAGCCGGAGAAAAGGGTGTATATATTGTTGAAGCTTGTGGATTTGATAGTATTCCAGCAGATTTTGGTATATCTGCACTGAAGAAAAAATTTCCAGGTAAATTTATTAACTTTGTATTGTTATTTATATTACACATAGAAATTATTTAAAAGTCAATACCTTCTTAATTTAATTTATCAGTTATACTGTTTTGATTTCAATACTTTAATTCTTTTCTATTAATTGTAAAGGCAATTTTCATACTCTGGTTTGCTTGGGGCTTTTTTTATGTATGCTCTAATTACCTTTTTATATCCACATTGTTATCAAAAGGTTAAAATGTTCTCTTGCATTCTTTTAAGACAAAAAAAGTTTAAATAACTCTTTTTTTTTTTCCTAAGTTTGCTCTCTTTTTCTTTTTTTTTTTTTCAAGAAACATGCCATTTTTGTAATTTTTAGATTATTCTCTTAGAAATGTATAAAGTAATTCCTTGGGTACCATCAAGCTAATAAAATTAAATCTACAGTTTGTGGAATTTATTATATTAGTTATGTACAGTAGGGGCGGGGGATTTCTTGTCCAAGGGGTGGGGCAGAAATGCTAGAATTCCTTGATAATTAATAGTATCTAGGTGATATATTTAGAACTTATGTATATTAAATTAGTTAGAATGCTCTTAATTAATATAATTATATTTTTTTATAAATTTGTAGGTGATTTAAATTCTGTTGAATATTTCGTTGAAATAGGACAGGGCCCTAGTGTAAGTATTTTTCACCCACATCATGATTTTGAAAGGTGATGATTTTTGTACTTTAATAATAGTTGTGTTAATGTATCATTAAAAATAAGTTATTTTGAAAAGTTATAATTTTCCTTCTATAATTGTAGAAATATAAGCCCAAAATCTTAAATTGGTAGCTATGATATCATAAATATGAATGTTCATGATTTAAAATATTACCAAATTACATTATTACTGTCATTACTTACATTACTGTTATGTACAGATGCAACTCTGATATGAGATACATTATTAGAATTAGATCTATGTTCTTCAATTCAATACAGAATTATTTGAAATGTAGCCTTGCTTTCTTATTACATTAATTAATGTATGAAGTAGTTCCTTTAGATTTAAGTAAATAATTGTTTGGTTTGTTTACTATGTTTTCGTTTTTAATAAATAATGTGATCTATGATGTGTTATATTTCAGGCTATCACATAGCTGAATGGCCAAATTTCAAAATTTTGTAGATGTGTCAGCATAATTACTGCACAATTACTTTAACTACTTTGTTAATTTAAATAAGAGAATTTCCGAAGGGTTTTTTCCCCCCTCCAGGAAACGGTTATCAAATTGTTTACTTTTAATAAGAGAAATGGTATTTATGGTACAAAATAATGCTTATGCTATGAATCAAAATATTTTTTAAAAAATCACACATGAGGTAGCTACTTGAAAATTTAGTCAAAAACTTTACTTGCTATCTTTTCTAATAAAAGTTATAAATGTATATACATGAAACAGATTTGAAAGATCAATGCAAAATTTTTATATATTTTAATATTATGTTTTGTAAAAAGTTTGTGTGTGATCTGCTATTTTAACTGTTTTATATTTGTAATTTATGAATAGGTTGCAATCTTAATAAAATGTAAAACTTTCTTGCAAAGAGTTTTATATACTATTTGAGGTGTTTGTAACTTTTAAATCAATTAGTGTTATCTTTTTTAATCTTGGTGTTATTTTATATTTTCCTTTAGTAATGTCTTGTATTCTTTTTGTGCACTGGCATAAAAATTTGCCTTTAATTAACTTTTTATCCTAGTATAATGAAATTCATCAATTTTAAAACTCAAAATAAAATATTAAAAATGTAATTTTTGTTTTTTGTTCTGAAAAATGGTTGAATCTACTTGTACAAAGTTAAAATGTTTTAATGAACTTCTAATATGCATATATATATATATATATGTAGTTCTTTTAAGAACTTATATATTGCACCATCAACCAGTTTCATCAAATCGATTGCTAAATACAGGAATATATTGCCAATAGTAGGAAACCGTTCCTGTGTACATTCAAATAAAATAGTAAAGATATTAATATCTATAGCAGCATTAGGTGATGTCTTTCAAATTGGTAACATCTTTATATTCCATGAAATTGGTCAATGATATAATACATAAGTACTGTTCTATATTACATTATGCATTAATTATCTAGACTACTAGTTACTTAACATATTTGTGATATGGTGCTTTGTGTGTGTGTGTGATTTAATTTGTTGTTTGTCAAATGTAAAAATTTAAATTTCTGAAATTTTAGGGTAGAAGCACAAATATTGGAACATTCTTATCAGCTGTTCATTCTGTTGCGGATTTTTTTAATATCAAAGAATACGAGCGTGAACTTAAAAAAGATGTTTTTAAGAAGGACCTAGTAAAAAGCAATCATTCACTATCTTGGAGGTACCATCCTGTTGTTCTTGATTCTACATTGTATCCAGGAATTCTTTTTCTAATATAAATTCATACTGTTGCAAATACTCTGCTTAAAAATTTTTTCCTAACATTACACTTATTTTACTGTTAAAATATCAATGGTTTAAAAAAAATAATTTGTATATATTTTCATGTTATTTGTGAAAAAATATTATTAGTTTGAAAAAAAAAGGATTTAGATTTTTAAAAAAAAGTTACTCATTTTAGAAGAGTGAGGAAAGACATTTCTAAAGTAAAGTTTGTGTAAATTCACTGTTACTGTTATTATTTGAATCCTAATTTTTAATGTAATGGCTATGTTATTGAATTAATGACAAACTTAGTGTAATTATTTTAATGATATTGTTGTCACATGAAGATATTATTCAAGCTAAAAGATAATGACATGATCTCTCTTTATAATTAAACAAACAATGCTTAATTCTCCTGGCTAAATGTCCAATATATGTGTTTATATTTACATTAGTTGATTATCTGATAACATACCCACTAAATGTGTCTAAAAATTTTGGGCATCTATTAAATTTTTTAAAAAAACCTTATGAAAAAATTGAATTTAGCTGTTTTACAGTTCTTAATACATACATTTTAATTACTTCTAAAAGTTAATAGTCTTTTCTGAAAAAAAATTCTTAAATGTTAATACTTTATTTGTGTGTGGACTTATTATTATATGAGCAGTTACTTATAATGTTTAATTTCAATGTATGTGCTTAAAATCCAGATTAATAATAAAGTTATAAGGAATATCAACTCATGTTAAACTTATTGTATATATTATTAATGAAATTAGCTATCTTTTTTAATCTTGCTTATAAAAGAACTTTACAATTCAATCTGCATTTTTGTTTGGTGTAGTTGTGGGGATTATTAGATGTAAGCACTTTTTTTTTATCATGTAATGTTTAAAGTTTCCCTGCTGTTTATATATTTTTTACTCCTATTTACTATTATTAATGTAGACATTATACAGTGGTGGCAAAAAGTCCTGAACACACTCATTTTTTAGCATAATTTTTGTGTTTGACTTCATTTTTCGTTGTGAAATTATCGCACTATCTTAAATATTGTTATTGATTTTAATGTATTTTTTTATGCTGATTTCAAATCTACTACTAGTTTCTTAATGACTAAAATATTTTTTGTAGTTAAGCTACCTGAACACAATGTGAAATATGTGCAGAATAAAACAATACAGAATAACATAATATGCAAAGAAAAATAACACGAAAATTGACAAATAGGGTATATTTAATAAGCATTTTGAAAATTACATTGTCACATGTTAGAAAATCAATATTTTATGGGCCAGCCGTTTGCTTTAATTGCGGCTCTACATCTTTTTGGCATGGAATGCACCAATTTCAAAAGAAGATCTTTCGTGACAGTATGGTTGAAGGAAAATATTAAAGCTTCAATTAATTCCCGTTTGTTTGAAGGATTTTTTCTTTGAAATTTCATAACCAATCTTAAACCATAAGTTATCTATCGGATTAAGGTCGGGAGACTGTCCTGGCCAGTTCATTCTATTCACAGTATGGTCTTTCAACCATTTCTGGACTACCTTTGCACGATGACAAGGGGCGTTATCGTCCTGAAAAATCCATGACTGATTCCCAAAAAGATCTCTCGCAGTTGGTAGCAATTTATTTTGTAGTATTTCAATGTAATCCATGGCTTTCACTGTTCTGCTAACGATGTGAAGTCTTCCAACACCATGAGAAGACATACAACCCCATACCATCACTTTTGTCGGGTACTTTACTGTGGGCTTCAGACACTGAGGGCTGAATTCCTCATGAGTGTGTCGTCTTACATAGGCACTACTTTGGTTGCCAGAAATACAAAACCGACTCTCGTCACTAAATATTACCTTTTCCCAGTCTTTAATAGTCCATAATGAATGTTCCCTTGCCCACGTCAATCGCCTCGCGTTGAAATTCAGTCAGTAATGGTTTTGGGCGCGCTTTACAGCCTCGTTACCCAATTTCCAGCAGTCTTACTCTCACAGTTCTTGGGCACACACTCACATTTGATGTCAAAGTCCATTGTTTCAAAATTTGCGAGGAATTAAGCTTTCTGTTTGAAAGTGAAATTCTGTGCAATAACCTGTCTTCACGTAAAGCTGTTTTTCTTGGTCGTCCTGATCACCCCCTGTCCGCAATAAAATTCGTTTCAGAAAATCTTTTCAAAGTTCTCACATTAGTAGAAAGGCCACATGGTACTTTAGCAGCTTTAATATTTTCCTTCAACCATATTGTCATGAAAGATCTTCTATTGAAATTGGTGCATTCCATGCCAAAAAGATGTAGAGCCGTAATTAAAGCAAACGGCTGGCCCATAAAATATTGATTTTCTAACGTGTGACAACAATGTAATTTTCAAAATGCTTATTAAATATACCATATTTGTCGATTTTTGTGTTATTTTTCTTTACATATTATGTTATTCTATATTGTTTTATTCTGCACATATTTCACATTATTGTGTTCAGGCAGCTTTACTACAAAAAATATTTTAGTCATTAAGAAACTAGTAGTAGATTTGAAATCAGCATAAAAAAATACATTAAAATCAATAACAATATTTAAGATAGTGCGATAATTTCACAACGAAAAATGAAGTCAAACACAAAAATTACGCTAAAAAATGAGTGTGTTCAGGACTTTTTGCCACCACTGTAACATGAGGATATTTAGACCATATATTTCTTTGCTTACTTTCACAGTAGCTTTAATAGAGTGAAAAATAATTGTAAATTATTTTAGGCATTAATCTTTATGACTTGTATTACATTTCAAAAAACGTGCATTGTAATAACATAATGAAAATTGTTTTTAATTCTACTGTACTATTGTATTTAGTTTAAATTAATTATATAATGCTTTTCATTTTTTCCCATAGATTTCCTCCTTTGTTCTACAGTGATGAAATAAATGGATGGTGTTTATGGTTTATAGGACCAGATGAGAGAGTCTTAAAAAGGAGTCAAATGTTCCGCTATGAATACTTGAATGACAGGCCTGTATGTCTCCTTTTTTAGACCTATTTTGGTTTTATTAATCTATACATAATGTTTTTTAAAAGTTAATTTAGTTACAAAATTCTGATTTGGGTATTTACTTATTATGACTTAATTGCTAATTATTTCTGGCTTTAATTTAAAATGGATATGTAAATATGTATTATGAATATGGGCCTTTTACAAAGAAATAAGCATAAAAAAATTTTATTTGCTCTACAAATAATTTATTTTATTTCAGGTTCAGTCTCATGGATATGTTAAGATGCATTCGTTCCTAATTGCTTTATGTTTTGCATTTTTCTGTTCTCTGTTTGGATTTCTCTCGATGTTTTCATTTGGAAGATCTTTACTTGCTAAGGTACCGTCTGTTGCCTGTTATTAACTGCTTTTTGTTTTCAATAATATAGTAGATTTGTATTTGTCTGAAAGTGTACAAATATAAGTAATTTTATGATTTGAAAAATTGTAAAAATATAGTGTGTAATATAATTTTTTAAAAAAGAATTATTTTTAAATTTCAGTATCCATCATTTTTTACTGCTGGAGCATTCTCAACTGAAGGACCAACTAGGCAACAGGTATTAAATGAGGAATTTGCCTCTTATTATTTAATTATGTGATTTTTTAGTTTATTCAAAGTACAGTTTTCTTCTAGCCTTAATATCTCTTTAAATTTCAGTTAGATTTTAAATTTGTGTCGCCTTCATTTGTAAATGTTTTCAGTCCTCCTTCCCCAACTAGAAACACAAAATTTATTCAAAAAGTTTTAAAAATAATTTAAATTAAGTACAATGTTCTGCTACTATAAAAAGAGAAAATGAAAGAATTTCTATGGAAAGAAAAGGAAAAATCAATTTTTGTAATTATATAGTGTTAAATCTTCTTTATCCCCACCTTTTTTTAATAATCATTTATTCTAAAATAAATTTCCTCTACCATTAACTAAGTTGTTAGCTATATAATTATTTGTGTTTTCCCCTCCAATACTCTTGCTAATATTTATTTTTAGCTTATTTTAAAAAGCTTTATTCAATTTTCTAAACTTAATTGATATAATCTATTTTCTTATGTAACTTAAGGTCAAAATGAATGGATGCAGCTGTAATGTATCTTAATAACTACATTTCAGATAGCTTAACAAAAAACAAAACAAAAAATGAACGATTTATTAAATTATTTTAAATTTATTTGCATACTAAAAGAAACTTCTGTTTTTTATTTAGTTTTTTCCCCCTTAAAATTCACTACACAAATGCTTAATCTTGTTTATATGTCATATGTACAATTTTTCATAATATGGATTTTTTTTTTCAATTTTTTTTTTTCTTCTAGGTAATGGAAGGTACAACTACTGTAACTTTATTAGGCAAAGGATGGAAAAATAAACTGTCAGAACCAACAGATCAGCATACAACTCCACCGGATACTCAAATGAAATTGACAATTAAGGGGCCAGGTTTGTATAAAAATTTTGTATAAGACATTAAAGATGCATTTTAATATTTAAAAATAAATTCTATCTTTTATTGTAAGTAAGTATGGGAGAACATTTTTTTTACATATTTTTGTACTCAGAAATTTTTTAAGTGTGTAATTTTTTAAGTATTTTTCCAGTTTTCCTTGCTATATCTTCAGTTATTTTTTTAACTCATTTTAATAACATGGCTTTTTCATTACAGAACCTGCGTATTCATTAACAGCAAAGTGTATGGTTCAAGCTGGTGTTACAATCATTCAAGATACTGGTAAATTACCTTTAGAGTAAGTTTATTTCTACAATTGAAGTTTTTTAAAACCATTATTTCAAGTATCACATGAATAGATAGTTAGAAAACAAAGATATATGAAATGAAGCATTTGTCAATGTAATAATTATCTAACTTTTTGAAAATAGTAACAGTAATTTTTTTTTTTTTTTTTTTTTTTTTTTTTTGCATTTAAATTATATTTTGAAAATAAAGTCATTTTTACAAGCCATTATTTCACAATTTTAAAAATTCAACATTTTTCAAGTTTTTTAAACTTATAAAATGCTAAATTTTTTTTAAAATTTAATTATTTTAAGTAATTTATGTTTTTTAGGTTATTGGAAACAAAATTTAGTATGGAATTGAAAATATTTCTTTGTTGAATTCTAATAATTATTTTTATAGCTAAACCTGGAGAAAAACACCTTTTTTTAGATATTAACTTTAAAGATTTTTTTTTTAAAAAAAATAGAGATCTTAGACTTAAATTCATATTAACTTTTATAGAACATGTAATTGGGAGCATATGCAAAAAAATTTCAGGACTCTTACCTTTAACAGAAAAAAAAAAGCCTAAGGGATTAGAATACACTTACACCTTCAAAATTAAAAGTCTGAAAAAAACAAAGTTTGTAAAGTCTAAAAAAATCTAAAAATGCCTGTAAAGCTTTAATTTTTAATACATTATTTTCCAATTTATGCTCTACATTAAAACACTACTTTAATTAAAAATGGCTGGAAATATTTTCTTTAATTCAAAATATGCATTTGCATGATATTGATAGCTTTTGTTACAATGACAGGTTATTCAGCTTGATATTAAATTAGTACTTTCACAAAAGTTTTGAAACACAAAGCATTTATGTACAAAATAATAATGATAGTAACAAAACATAAAATTGCCAGGTTTATACATGAAATTGATTTTTTTTTTCAGTTTTAAATCGGGGCAGTTTAACAAGTTTGAGTTTTTGTTGCACAACTTTACAATACTATTATATAGAACTACAATATGTTTATTATAATGTAATTTGATACATCATGAAAATAATCATATTGTTCTGCATTATTTGTATTCAGAACATTTGTTTTTTGAAGTCTTATTGTAGTATCAACTAAAGGCTGGATTTTAATTGAGCATATTCAGTCTTATTCCACCTCTTCTAAATAGTATTTCTCATACCAACCTGAGTACGTTTTGGCCGGGGCATTTTCTGAGCAAGTAAAAGTTAATGAAAATAAAGTAAAAAACTTCTAAGTTATATAAACTATGTGTAAAAATAAATATTGGTCTTAAAATCAATCTTAATTAAATAACTATGAGAGGCAAAACACATAAGCAAACAGAAATTATTTTAATAATAAAAAATTACAGCTAACAGCCATTTCACACTGAAAAAATGGATTGTGTTCAAAAGTATTTTTATTAATTCAATTTAGAAATGCAAAAATGCTTTAAAAGGAAACCGAAACTAAAATCTAGACTCAGAAAACTTCAAATATCTTATTCGTTTACAGATCTGAAATTTTGGAGCAACCTTGCTAAATATATTAATTATAGAAAATATGCAAAAGAACCTATATTTTTGTTACTTTTAGGTACTGTTTTTCCTTAATCAAGTCCTAACAAATTTCCCATAATCATATGCATTTATATTCCTCATCTTACCCATACTACATCTAATTATTTCAGATTCTTACCACGTCACTCCTTACAATATCAAAAGCATTTCCTTTCCATTTACATAGCCATCTTCAGTGCTACATTTGTTAAATGGCAACTGTCTTTGATTCAATTGCTGTTTGATATACTTGAATTCATATTTGTAAGGATATATAAAGTTCTAATAAAGTGTAATTGAAACTTTCTTTTGCTCTCACTCCCTTCTTTACTTTGAAGCATTAGATTTAAATAAGAAATATATGTTAAATTATAATCATATATTTGTTTATTCAAATCACTATTAGCTAATTTTTTAGTAAAAGGTAAATATACATATAAATATAGCTTTGAAAAAAATTTTAAATTATTAGTGGCCTGAATAAGCTATTTACTGGATTTATCATTTACTATTTGAGGAAATTAGAAAAATATTTAATTTTCATTTATTGTTTTCTTTTTGCAGTTTTTTTTAAATGAAATATAAGAATTGTAATTTTAAATAAAAATTAGTTACAATATTGTTTTCAAGAATTTAATCTAAAATTATTTTGATTAATAAATTATAAAATAATAAAAACAATTTATTGATGATTTTTTAAATTGTTAAATTTAGCTCAAATATCTCTAATTTTTTTAAATCAAAAGGTTAACTCAATTTTCTGTTTTATCATGCTATTTAACTGTTTTAGTGATTCAGATATCATATTCATTGGTTTTTAATTTGTTGTGTTTCATAATTAGATTTTAATGATTTGATAAATGTTCCTTTGTGCTTTTTGATATTTTATATTGATCATTTTTATTTATGTTATGTTGATGTAATTACTGTAATGATTAATTTTGGTTTCCAGGGGTGGTGTTCTTACACCAGGAGTTGCTTTTGAAAATACTGATCTGCTTCAAAGACTCGAAAAAAGTGGAATTGCTTTTAAATTCGAAAATATCGACTAAAAACTAAGCTTGTGTTATGTATGACATTTTTTTGTGTTAATTAGATACTTAACTCTGCAACAACTTAGTATTATATAATGGCATAATATTCAATTTAGTACATGAACTCTTTTCTTTACTACTTTTTTTATGCCCTTCTGTGTTATAACAGTTTTAATCATGTCCTATATTAAATAACAGTTTGAAACTTTTTTTTATTTGTAAAAATGGATAAAATTGTACACCTTTGTTATAGTTACTGAATTCAAATTACAATTTTCATTTGTTTTTATGTAGCTTTAATTTGAAAACATTTTCAATAATTATGAAAAAATTTGGATGACATTTTGCTGTTGTTGAGGTATCCTAACAAGTGTTTATCCCCTCTGATTATCCTCAGAAGATATATTCAAATTGTACTAATCAACAAAATCTGAGGAAAAATAAGACAAATTTTTTTATTTCAGTAAAAATTATATTTTTGTACAAAGTTTGTAAAGTGCATAAAAATGTTGGAGTAATAGCAAATTAACCACTAAAGATATTTAATTAAGAGAAGATATATTCAATTTTACTATATAAATAAATATAGAAGTATGTACACTACAACAAGTAAAATTGTTAATGGAGCTTATTAATAAAATTTGATATATTCTTTATGAGCTGTTTAATTTTTAAAGAAAAATTTTTATGTCATAATTGAATGCAAAGGATGTCCATATATTAATTATTTTCTTTTACATTCTTTGACCTGTGATAACTTATATATGTTGTGTATAGTTATGAAAAAGGGTTTTTTTGTGTATTTTTGGAATTTATAGCAATTAAAATATTTGCTAGATTTTTTTTCTCTTTTTTTTAATACTAGAATATATATACTTTTAATTTTATCCTCTCTTACAATATAAAGAATTTTCTAAGGTGTAATCTGCAACATGTTTTTTTTATTCTAAAAATGTATTTAATGCTTATTATTTGTCAAATAAAATTTGTGCAAGCATTCTTTTTGAATATGTAATTTATTTTTGATCAATTGTCATAATCTTTTACAAAAAAAAATTAGCAAAATTGTTTTTAAAATTAATGTTTACAATTTATTACATATAGATATGTCACTTGTATATAATCTTATACATTTATTTATATTATCCTGTTTTTAAGGCTGAAAATTGAGCAATTTTTATCCTTAAGTAGTTTAACTTTTGGGCTTAGTATTGGATTGGTAAAACCAAGTTACTGAAATGCCATAAAAGATATTCATTGAAGGGAAAACTAAAAGAACAAGCCCTATATTCAGAGCTGTGTTTGAAAATTTCTAAGTAATGCTTGTATTCTTGATTACTATCACCTGTGAGATTACTAATATATATGCATGTCATGCAGGAGTGCTTTTGAAATATTTATAACTGAAGAATTGAGAGTTAAAGTGAGAGAGAGAGATGATTTTTTAATAAAAAAAATGTAGAAAGCTTTATTTGTGACTGCATAGTGGTAAATTATTTTAATAACAAACTAAGTCAAAAATATTAATCATAGTTAAAGATTAGGAAAAGCATAACTTAACTAACAATGTATGTTTACTTCCTCATAAATCAGTAAAAGAATTTTTCCTAGGCTATGAACTGTAATTTCTTTTTTTCTGTTGCAGTTCAACTAAAAAAAATACGAGTTCAGTTCCAAATCAATAATTTTATTTTATATATATTCTAATTTGTACTAAAAATATAATTATCATAAACAAAAAATGTAATTCTATCAAAATTTAGAAGATTTTATTATTTGTTTAATTGGTAAACTATGTGAATGGATGCAATTAACTAGCAGGTACGATAAGAGCAGTGAGAGTTGAGAACAGTGAGACCCCTGGCATTATTATCCATTATCAAAATCACATTTGACAACTAAGTTTATGATTAGTTTGATTATGTGTACCCTCATCATTTGATGCTTGTAATGATGATAATTATATGGTTGACATGTTAAAGTAGAAAATATTGATGAGTTGGAACAAATTAACTGAAGATATATCAAACCAAAATAAACAGATATTTTTTGAATATTCATAATTTAATGATACATATTTATGATTATTTTATTTTGCGTAAATGAAATGGTAAAACTTAAGCAAAATGTTTCATAAATTAAGTTTGTTTTTTTTTTTTCAGAAAATCTTCAGAACTTTAAAAAATTCCTTTGAGAACTTTTTAAGATGATGTATACCATCTAATGTGAGAGTTAAGTACAAGTGTAGAGTTTAAGAGTATCTAGTTTTTCTTCTTGGTGTGCTTTCGCAAAAAACACTCATCAACTCGTTATAAAAACTATGAACATAATATATATTTCTATTTATCAAATGAACCATAACTCAAAATTTTAATAAATATTTATTGATACATTAGGGGATTTTGAATCATTACAAATGCATCATTTTAACTACATGCTTGAAGGATATCTTATGCTTTCCCAAGCAATATGGCACTGCTCAATTTTGATTGTTTTGCTTTTAATAAATTCTATTCATTAAAAAGTCGTTCTATGGCCTCCAAGGTTGGTTTATAGGTGGCAGGTGAGAGACATGACTGGCATGCTGAGCATTTCTGTGGTCCTGAAATGAAAAAGTCTCAATATTCTTTTACATGAAGTAGAATACTTTAAATTTCTAAGTATTAAATTCATCTTTTTTGTGTAAAAAAAATTTGTAATGGATTATTATTATATAAAACTTTAAAAAAAATTCTTCAATATCTAAACAGCTTAAACTTAATAATTAACTTATAAAATTTTATTTCTGCAATGTTTTTTTACATTGATTTTTAAAATAATGAGTTAACATACACAAAAATGTCTAATATAATGAATAAGGCAATTTTATTCTTTCAATGAATGTAATACTCTGAACACACCTGTGTAAAACAGAAATGGGTGGTTTTTAACACACAACAAAAAGATGTATTTATTGCAGGTTACATCAAACTGTTAAAGTATTTCCTTTTTGCTGTAGTGTAAAAGAAAATAAAAATTCACTTTTTTTTTACTATACCCTTTATCTTGCTTTAAATTTAATGTGTCCATTGTCTCTCTTCAATTACATACATCATTATTGAAAGTTAAACATATTTCCGAACTATCTTTGCTTGTAAAACAAGGTTGATTATTATTAATGTTGCATTTGAAACAACTAAATTGTCAAAAGAGGTTAAAAATCTCAACTATGACAACTTTGTCAATGTTACCTTAGACCCAAATTTCGAATTGAGAGAGAAGTCAATTCTTGTAAAGCATCAACTCTGTATCGTCATTTTAGCTGGCACTCCGCACTGTTCTTTCTACATTATGGCCTACTCTAGAAAATTTAGTCATGACTGATATCTTGTGCAATAGTACAATAGGTCTTAAAGTGTTGTCAAGTTTCCAGCCAACAAATCAACAGAAATAATGCCGATCACAACCATGACCATTTGACTGCAACAGCTGCATTTTTAAATGATTTTTTTTATTTTTACTAATTTTTATTTATTGATGAAAAACATTTGATTGTGTTAAAGTAAATGGTTAAATCGTCATCACACGCACACGTCTAATTCAACTATAAGGGAGGTCTATAGCTCGAAAACCATAATATAGCATTCTAATAAGACTTATTTGGGTTTTTTTTTTTTCTTTATGACAAAACATCCGGATAATTCGGTTGCCTTGAACGATAGTAATTGGAAGTTTCAAAATCGAAATGAAACATTAAAAAATTACCAAGTCATGCGAAATAGTATGTACTAACGAGATATTTCCGTTTGTGAAGCTTTATTATAAATACTTAAATTTGATATTTTAAATCTTATTTGAATTTAACTTAGACATTTTAAGTGCTTGCAAAGTATTTTACAGCAGCTTAAAAAAGGAACTGATTACACACACTGCCATGTTTATTTTTAAGGATAAATTCCTTTTTTTGGAATACAAGGATTTTTTAATCTTTCTTTGTAGAATTAGTCTGGCGTTTTAAAAATTGTCTTTTGGTGCTTAGAGTTGTAGATACAGGGAGAAGTTTATCTCTGACGAAGGATCGATTGGTGAGTAATCATCCCTCCAAAGACAATTGACCGGATTAATGGATTGCGTGTTTACGTCGCAGTTTGAAGCTATTCGAGAGTTGCTAGTGAAGAACTTCATAAATTTGAACTGTCATCAAGTGACGAGGATTAAACCGAAGTTTGTAGCTCACTCTTTAAACTTCCACATCCAACCAACGTAAATGACATCAATAGCCAAATGTCATGTCCGCAATTCCATAACTGACATTATTTCTGTCGAGTCCTAATGGCGCTAAAGACACGTCGTGTAGAGGGTTTGATGGAAGTTAGATGTATCGAGGCTCAAAATTTCTCACATTGGTATAGTGTGAAAATTTTGAGAGGGATATGTGAGCTCAGGTGTCGTCCTCGTAACTTGCCCGTTGTTCGAAATGATGAAGCTCATCAATAGCTTTCAGGATGCGACATAAATTAAAATCAAACGACAGAATATGCAAATGATAAATTTTTGGTGACCAACGATGAACTAGCTGGAGCTCTAGCTCATTGCAACAAAGCATCTAGATCATAGGTTCCCAACCTTTTTTGAACTGGTGCCCCCTTTCCTAATAAATATTTCGACACCGCCCCCTTTTCTAGTGAATATTTCTATACCGCCCCTTCCCACTCTAGAGAAGTAAGAGTGTACATAATACATGGTGAAAAAAAGAGTTAAGTTTTAAAAAATATCCTATTACTATAAGAATATATTTTTTTAATTTCATTTTTTTTCTAAAGCCCCAGTTTTTTTACTTGCGAATCTGAAATATCTATTGCCACAAATATATTAAAATGTGTAATGTTATATATTTTAGTCATAGGTAGGATGTGTGTTGTTGGAATTGAAACGCTACTGAATTTCATCTTCATTTAAAAGAGTGGAATACAAAAATTTTTAGATTACCTGTTATAAAGACAGGCAGGTGTTTTGATGATACGAAGTAATTCATAATAAACTATTGCTTTCAAAATAAATATAAATTGACAGTTTCAGCCTTTAAAGAATCACATTAATTCCTAGTTAACATATTTATTTATGTTTCTTGGATAATATATACGTAGTGAAATGCAGTGGACGCGCCCGCGAAACATGTTTCCTACTGTTCACAGACAAAGGCAACGCGTGCACTAGAGAAATTAAAATGCACTATATCATTCAATTTAATGTACGTCTGAATGTAATGTAATCTTTTTTAAGTTTTTCATCCACTTTCCGTACTACAGAAATATGTGAATTTTCGTACATGTGATATGGAATGACTTAAATACATACAATCAACATAAGTAAACAGTATTAAAGTTTACTTTTGTTAGTACATAATCAGCGTGTTTTTTAGTCTTTTTTGGTTAATCAGTCCAAGCTCCTCGGTGCCATCTCAACGCCCCGCCCCCTGAAAGCCTCAAACGCCCACAAGGGGGCGTGATCGCCCACGTTGAGAACCTATGATCTAGATCAGGGGTCGGCAACTTGTTTGTCCTTAAGGGCGCAATACTAAATTTGAAAATCACCGAGGGCGCATATTTTACAGATAATCAACAGGAGTATATATAAATAGGCATTAAAAAAAAACAGATTTTTTATAACTTTATTTTGTTGGTGTCATACATAATGATACATATAATTCAGTGTGAAACTTGGGTGTCCATATTTTCAGCTAATTTCTTATAATTGGGGATATATTTAGAGTTCCCGGTCCTTAAACAATTATCTAAATGTGAGTCATTAAGCTTTGTTCGGTATTTTGATTTCAAATATTTCATATTTGAGAACAAAGACTCGCAATTGTATGTTGTTGCACAATATGAATAAATTTTTAGCGCACATTTCCTTAAAATAGGATACTTATTTTCATCGAATAAGTTCCAAAACATTTTATCATTACTATGCGTTTTTAAAATAATATCACTTTGCAAGTTTATTATTTCTAATTCTAGGTCTTCGATATTATGAAGCTCGAAATACACTGAAACTATTTCAAGGACATCATCTTCAGTAACACTGAATGGATTTATGAAAAATCTTAGAATGGGTTCTAATGCTGCAAAATCTTCAAATCTAGAAGAAACCTCTTCTATTAGCTTATCTATAATTTCTAAATATGATGTAGCAGTAAAATTTTCATTATTCAAATTTAAACTCTCAACAGTATATTTTATATTTGGGAAATGTGATAATGATTTTTTCAATAGATGGGATTTCAACAACACTAACTTGCATTTACTGCACTAATCATGTCAGCGATATGCTGATTTTTCCCTTGTATTTTTAAATTTAATTCATTCAACTTTGCCGTTATATCTGTCAGAAATCTGAGGTCGATTAGCCAATCCTTATTTTCTAATTGCTCGTAAAATTGGCCTCTTGATGCAATAATTCCTTTATTTGTGGCAAAAGCATGATAAACCGCTCAAGTATTTTACCTCTGCTCAGCCACCTCACTTCAGTATGTAAAAGAAGATCTGTGAACTGAACGTCCTCATCTTCTAAAAGTAATTTAAACAATCTGTGTTGCATAGCTCCCGATCTTATGGAATTAATAATTTTTGTTACTATCGTAAATACGTGTTGAAAACCGATTGTTTTTGCGCATAACATTTCCTGATGTATGAGACAATGATAAGAAATAAATTTCGGGAATAAGGAATCCTGTCTACATAAGGCAATAAATCCTTTTTCTTACCAGTCATCGCTGGTGCCCCGTCTGTTGTAATTGACGATAAATTTTGTACAGGTAATTTTACATCTGTTATATACTTTTTAAAGGTAGAAAAGATATCTTCTACTCTGGTGCTTCCCTTTAATGCCAGAACTTTAAGGAATTCTTCTTTTGTTGTAAAATCAGAAAATACCATCTTCACGCAAATTGCTAATTGTGATATATTTGTCACGTCTATCGATTCATCCATCTGTAGCGAAAAGAAAATACATTTTTCCATATCATTTGCTAATTCTGCCTCCAAATTCTCCGCAATTACTTCAATTCTTCTAGTAACAGTTCGTGCTGATAATTGCAACGTGTTTATAGCTGAAACTATTTCCTTTTTATTTTTAAATTCTTCAAAAAGTGAATCAGCAGCTTCTAACATGGTTTCTTTCACTAATTCTCCATCTGTAAATGGTTTTTTATTCTTAGCTAGCAAATGCGATATTTTATATGACGCGATCGTTGCTGCTTTATGTTGTTGCAGTGGTTTAGTAAAAAAACTTTGCTGGTTAGTTATTGAAGATTTTAAAGAAATAATTTTTTTTCTTCTAATTTCAGAGTTCATTGGATAGTCACTATCAAAATTGGTATGAACGGTCTTAAAATGTCGTTCAATATTACTTTTCTTGGGAATCGCAACACTATTATTACACAACAAACAAATACACTTCCCTTTGTAATCAACGAAACAATATAGATGTTCCCATTCATCGTTAAAATAATATGTTCTTTTTCTTTTACATTTATCCGTGAAGGGTTTTAAAAGAAAAGAATTATTTCGGATTACTTGATAGTTTTAAATGCACAGTCTACGCGTGGTCTATTCGAAATACGATCACACACTAACAAAAAATACGTGCGTGCTATTAGATACG
Organism: Trichonephila clavata; assembly: GCA_019973975.1. Lineage (NCBI taxonomy): Eukaryota > Metazoa > Arthropoda > Arachnida > Araneae > Nephilidae > Trichonephila > Trichonephila clavata. Next base: position 152,644 of record BMAO01032237.1, on the reverse strand, counting down.
CTCAAGGTTAGCAAACTGCTAATCTATGCACAATCCTAAACTCAACTGACAACTCGCTTTATATCGTCGTTTGACAAGAGTGAAAAAAAATCAATATTACTATTCAAAATAAGAGAGACATTGCAACAACCTCTCCCTTCGAAATCTAGTTTTATTCTGCTAATAAAAAATAGTGATTACACTGATCTAAGCAATAAATTAGAAGCGAGCGCTCTGGCGCCACATAGACAAAACAAAAAGGGAAAGTTTTGCTTCAAGAGTAAGTAAATCGCTCTGGCTATCATACATATACATTAGTCCAGCGAGGGCGCATTAAAAATCGATCGGGGGCGCCACGTTGCCTACCCCTGATCTAGATCATAGGTTCTCAACGTTCTAGATTCTAGATGATATAAGCAACAAGGAACATACTACACCATAACATATAAATGTAATTTCATCAACCCACATAGACTGTATCATGTCGATGTGGGTTGTATTTGCAAATAGTATGAGCATATATCACCTTTCGAGGTAAAACGTAAAATACGGCTAAAGGAACCAATCTGATTAAATCACAGGATCGCACAAAATTTGGTTGAAGCGACCAACCAAAGCTGCCTAAGTGGCTATACAAACCGTAAAGAAGGTTGTGATCGACTAAGAGGACCGAGTGACAGTCCAATCGTTGCTTACAGTCCCTGATATACCCTTATCGACCATTCGATATATAACCCGGGTACTAGTAACATCAATGACCATCAATAGGCTACTTAGAGAACAGGGGTCGTTTCGCCAGTTTCCTTTCACCGTTTTACACTGTCGCGTTTGCAGTAATCTCAGGAGCGTTTGACCTGGAATCTCGCGAAGAACGATGACCCTAACGGAAACGTGTCTGAAAAAGTACAGGACAGGGGTAAGACGTTCACTTGACTGACGTCCACCACATACCTTGATAACCAAAAATCCTGGCATAGGGTGCTATTCCGTTTCATAGCCATTCCCCTTTGATTGTCATCTATGACGTGCTTACAGCACGGCAATGCATCGAAGAAATTCTTCGCTCTGTAGTGTTGTATTTCCTTTCATGGACCCCTGGTCATTGAAATGAAATATACTTGTTGAATGCTCTGGTGCACAAGGGACGCCTTTCTACTGATTTTCCTCATGCTTCTCGGATGTTTTCCTGGCCAGTGTGATCGACAGATTTCTCTTAAATAAAGCACGTTTGGATTGTGATTACCAGGCACCGATTGTCTTCGAATCGTTCTAATTTTACTACTGGAATGCGTATGACAAGCAATCCTACAGAAAGGCAATCGCCAACCCTACGATTCAATGTCTTGCCAGATTGCATTAGGGCAGAGGCAAGCTAGCGCAATATTTTTTTTTATCTTGTTGCTTTATTTCTTGTATAAAATGTTATTTCCTATGATACTAATAGCGTTTCGCTTACAACACATGTATATCAGATCTACCTTCGTTCTCTTCGAACTACTCCTTAGTGTGTCACTCTTTATGATATTGAATGTATATACTTAGGTATAGAGGGGTATTAAAATTTTGAATTTTTATATATATCCTTTTTTTATACTTTTAATTTGTTTTAAAAATAATCCTTTGTTTTAAACAATTTTCAAAGCACAACCATTTACAAATGCCACTCTAAAAAGGCGTCAATTTAAATTGAACGATGCCATGTTTATTTTTTAGAAATGCCTGTGTGATTAGATGTTTCGGATATCACTACTACGGTTCGAGAACCGCTAAATGAGGGAAGCATCGGCTAACACAGGTTAGTTATCACGATTTAAAAGAAAATCACAACTGTGATTTAGGTAAATGGCTCTTTTTTCAAAAAATTTATTTTTAATCCCTTCTTTTTGATCAAAAAGATTTTATTGATCACAACATTTTTTTTTTTTTTTATATTCAAGAGATTCTTCAGAGAATCATATTTCAATACTAGAATCAAAAAACAATGAGAAAGGCAGTTTGGAATGTTATATTTTTCATAGATATAGTATATAATATTTATAAGTAAGAATAGGAAATGCTTATAAAAACAATTTCGACAATTTTACTTGTCATTAAAAAAATATTTTTAGTAAGTCATTTGTAACCAGAATTTAATGTATCATAGGACGTTTTTTAATGGTAACATTGAGATCGCTGAGCTCTTGTTATTTCAGTGCAATTTAAATACAGATAAGCCTCCTACAACGCGGCAGATACGTTCCTCAAAAAAGCCGCGTTATAAGAAATAGCGTTGTAGGAGATATGAACACCACGTAAAGCAAATCACAAGTGACGTGTAGATATTAACAGAAAAAAGTGAATTGTGAAATGCGTAGTTTACCTGATTGATTTTTTTTCGATAATTCGAGCAGTCAAGGGTTGCCAGTGTTGAAAAAAATCTACAGTGATGCCACTTTATGTAATTTTTTTATTTGAAGCGTAATAGAATATGTAACAACAAACGCGTTGTAGGAAAATTTAAACCGCGTTATGGAAAAAAATACTCAATATCTGAAACGCGTTGCACAAGTACCGCGTTAAAGGAGGCTTACCTGTAAATCATTAGTGAACGCATCATACAGGAAAATTTATTTGCATTACAGATGTTATAATTGTATAAACAAATTCCTCACAAATATGTGAACTCATATATCATTTAAAGAGTAATATCACATTAGTTCATATAATTTCATTTGAGGAACATAATAATGATTAATTGTGCAGTTTTGTACAGAATTTTTTGTTCGCCTTTGTATAATCTGATATGATATGACAGCGTCAAGTGCAAAAATTTTACTTCAAAAACATAATCTTCAATTAAAGGAGATAAATAACTAGAGTTGTGTGGCTTTCATCAAAACTAAGAACAAGATCCTTTGTTTCCCACTCCTAAATATGGGTTGTGTTTTGGTGTTTCTTAATTATACAACAGAAGATAAATAATAAAAAGATGATTATGTGTATATTTCTATAATTGCACCCTGTAGATTCATAACTATACGATCATTAATAGCTATATATTAATCTAACTTATCCCTGCGTCACGTCGTTTGGTTGGCTTTGTTAGAGGTTTCTTTGATCTGCTCTTTAAAAAAAAATAATGTATGGGGTAGAGTTCGTGTGTGTGTGTGTGTGTGTGTGTGTGTGTGTGTGGTGTGTGTGTGTGTGTGTGTGTGTGTGTGTGTGTGTGTGTGTGTGTGTGTGTGTGTGTGTGTGGTGTGGGGGGGGGGGGGGGGGGGGGGGGGGGGGGGGTGGTGTGTGTGTGTGTGTGTGTGTGTGGTGTGTGTGTGTGTGTGTGTGTGTGTGTGTGTGTGTGTGTGTGTGTGTGTGGACTCACACAAAGTACTTTTCCTTACTATTTGGTCTTGAAGAACTGTGATTGAAACTATAAAACCCCTGATGTATTTGTTGTATAATGAGTTACAACTTTAATGATTGTTGGGACTATTAAAATTTTCATAACTACTATGCACCCATGTAGATAAATGTATTTGAAAGATTTTTATGACAAAGCTCATGAGGCTTCTCTTTGATAAGATAATACTAAATTAAATATTTGTAACAAATTGCATTTTTTTTTTTTTTGCTAATTTTGTGTAAAAATATGTCAACCGGAACAGTGGTACTTATCGATTATTGTAAAGATTTTCCGCTTTGAATAATATATATTCTTACCTTTTTCTTTCTTGACTTTCCTGGTATGGGAGGTAAATTCACAGATCGATTTGTCTTGCATTTTAAAACCTCTATTCCTAAACTTCGACTTCCGCGAATTTCTTGGCGCAGTCCATGACCGTTGATTTCCACAGTAGGCAATAGTAATAGCTGTTCAGAACGGTGTTTCTAAAATGGTTAATTTCACTGAAATTTTTTGATATTGCAGTTTGACTAATTATTATTAATTAACAGTCTGCATTAATATTATGGAGTCCTTAGAAATAAAAAATCAAAGTTGGCATGAAAAATAAGAGACGGGTATTTTAAGAAAGCAGATATATTAATAGAATTATATACATAATTTAAAGCATTTTATTTTTTAAAAAAACTTTTTATATATATATTCCGAAATATAGCTGTTATTCAATAATTCCGGGAATCATTAATTTTTGTATGTTTAGATCTTTTATTTCATTTAATTGTGGATATAATTATTCTCTTAAAAATATCCAGTTAAAGTTCTGAACTTGATTAATTACTGCATAATAATAATCAGATTCAATAGCACTAACATTGGTTAAAAATAATTGGTTAACATTTATTGGTTAATTCTCCAATATTTAAAGAATTGAGAAGCTTTATTGATAACTTTTTTCCTCCCTTCGCGCGTTTTTTTCCCTAAATGATCACAAATCAAAAGTTTTGTGAGTGAAACAAATGTTTTATTCCAAAATCCAAAATATGCATTCATAAACGAATCATTTCAATATAATTGTAAAAATAATAAAATATGAATGCTTAGTAGAAAATCTCCCCCTTCCTCAATTCCCCCCAAAAAGGGAGTGGGGTTTATTAGGTCTTACTACTAAGTTTTAATTCTAAGTTTTCTATTCTTACTTCAAGTAAGGAATAAATCACATATATATATATACTTTGACGACTCTGATTTTCTGTTAACTACATTTCCTTGGTCTCGAGTCTATTTTTTACCAACAAGACTGCATAGCTCTTAGATAGTTTCATTGGAAAACTTGTGGAGCTATATATTTGCGAGTACTGAATAATATTAAAATTGATTTTAATGTTTTTGAAAATCATTTGAATTATTCCTTACAGTTATACAGCTTTGAAAAAAAATTCTAAATAATGTGTCTTTTAAGTTGACTACGTTCGAAACCGAGATTTTGAAAAACATATAAATGGATAATTTTTATATTTAGTGTCAGTTGAATTAGAATATACATTTATAAAATTGTTTTATGAATATTATTACAAAATGAAATTATTTAAAGGCATTTTTTTGGTAAAAAAAAATAATAAATAAATAATGGAAGAATGATATTTTTTAAACATTTTCAAAAGGCTTCTATTTTGCTCGTGTATAGCCAAGGGGGTTAAGCTAAAAATTTTGAAATATTTAATTTAGAAGAGTGGATTTTTTCACAGATTTTGTATCAGAACAGATAAATTTTATCCCAAAACTCTCGTTACTGTTTCAATTGATCATAACTCTAAAAATAATTAGAATTTTTGTCAAAAGGTAAGGTTTGAGTCATAATCTCTCGAATACAAAACCCTCGGAAGTTGATAGTCAGGATTTGGGGGACCGTAACTACATCAATGGGAGAATTATTTGACCAGCGCGACATTTTCATAAAATATGTTTCATCGAGAAGTTCTATTAGCTTCTCTAAAAACGTCTACCTTAATGGAATACAAATTGAATATATGAAGTTTTATTGGTGCAAAGGCAATCTTTACCTTCCTTTCTCTAGTGGCAGGATTCGAGACATCATCTATCCTTGAAACTGGACCACTTCTCGGTGACAGAGGTGATGATTGCTTGGAGGCGGAAGACGTTCTTTTTCCAGTATTTCTTGAAGAATGACGTCCAGAATTTTGGTATTTTTCGGCTAGCCTAATGAAAGATATTGCGTATTTTATTTTGGGCAGATATCTTTCAATAATCGATTGAAAAAGGATTCTGTATTTTTAGCAGTATGGCATTTTAAGTTAAGTTAATGATATAGTGAAATTAAAATGTCTCTTGACCTACATAGCCCTAATTTTCGTTATTTTGTGCTTCACAGTTTCGGAATCATTATTGGATCATACGTAGTATACCGTCGACCAATTTCGTCAAATCAAAAAACGTTGCCAAATGACACGATAGCCGCCATCCGGTATAGTGGTCAGTGAAGCTGACTGCGGTGCCGCAGGGACTGGTTCGAATCCCGGAGAAGGTATGGATGTTTGTGTTGTAATCCTTTCTTCTGTCTGTGTTGTTTACCCCGTGTTATACGTTCATGGTGCACGGGTTTATAAATGTTAAAAAAAAAAAAAAATGACACGATATACAACCAATAGGGGAAACCATTTCAACTCATTTTCGAACAGATGACCATATTTGGCAACATTTTTTGAGCTGGCGATGTCTTTTCGTTTGGCGAAAATGGTCAATGGTATTATACGTATGTATCCATTGTTGTAGAAAAATTCAATGTAATTTTCAATTAGATTATTATCATTTAGCAATTAGAATATAACTAGAAAAATGTTTAAGTATTCGTAGTAATGACGCATATTCTCTGAAATGCAGGAGATTTACGCAATGGAAACTAGATATTAACGAAAATGTCGAGTTTCATTTACAACGGATTAGATTCCGTAAAATTTGCAACAAATTGTTTTATGCACTTATCTGCAAAACTTAAAAACGGGGAAATCCGTATATCAATAGAACCAGCTTCTTAACCACAAAGTTTTTTTGAAAAATATATAATTTAAATTGGAATTTTTTCTCTCAATTTCAGAAATAAGAATTCCGAAATTTTGCAAGCATTTCAAAAGAAATTTCAATCCCTTCTCTGGCTGCACTTTATAATAATTATTATTACTAAAACTATATTACAAGAAAAAATGACAGATTTTGCAGAATATCGCAATATTGAAATCCAAATGGGTGAAACTCTGATATAAACAAGCCTCTGAAGATCTGCCGTGTAGAGGTGTTGATGCTCGTTAAATTTTCCAAGACCTCACATTAGCATGGTGTGGAAACTAGGAGAGTGCGTAACCAGCTCAGGTGTCCTCCTCGTCTGTTTACCGTGGTTAAAAATTATGAGGACCGTCACCATTAGCCCTCTTGTCGCTTTAGATTGCGACGTTAATGAGCAATCATTAAAAAAAAAAATTTTTACCTGAGATCCAAAAAATATTGGTTCTTGAGTGCCTGACGAGCAGATGGTCTGTCATCTTCATCATACGCACAGAGGCTGACCAGCAATTCCAAGGCTTCGGGTGAAGCTCCAGGAGCTAAAATGGCGATACCGATTCCTGTGTAAGGCTGGAAATTGAAATCCACTCCATTCAACCGTTTGCTATATGTAAATAAAATCAATATCTTATAGTTTAATGTCTCGGTTGATTTATTACTTAACAGTTAAAATTTCGTAATTTTAATGCAGTGATATTCGCTATTGCAATTCGATAAAAAAGAAAAAGTTTCAACTCTTGATTAAAATAAGATTTGCAAGTCATCTCATATTCTGATTTTTGAAAGTTTCAAACTATTAATTATTCAGTTCAGTTCTTGTGGGATATGGAGCAGCAAAGGCTATTATCCCCTTGATATGAATGTGAATATCTATGTAAATCGCTAAATGTGTCTTTCCTTTCTTAATATATATCAAAGAACTTCATCTTCTGCACACAAAAAAAACCCGAAAAGTTTCTTATTAACAATTGCATGTTCCAAAGTTCTTTGAAGGTGGTGTTTTTGCATGGATCTATCTTCAGTATATTCCACAAGTTATTTCTTTGAGAAGAACATTTGTCACAAATCAAAAGAATGTGTTCCAAATCGTTATTTTCTTTGCAGGTGTTACATAAAGGGTTACTTGTTAATTCATATTTATGCAGGAGCCCTGGAGTTATAATCATTTTACTAATGATGCGAATTAATAGTTAATATTAATTATTTTATTGCATAAAATTTAAAAGGAATCCGTGAACTCGACTTACTGGCGACGGAGTTTGGCTGTGATAGTAGTTTTTGGCGTTCCCAGGACATTGTGAATTTTGGATAATTGATCAATTTCGCTGCTTCCAGGAAATAAAGGAAGATTCCTATAAATTTAAGAAAAAATACATTCATCAATAACTACTAAGCTTTGTTTTTAACTAAAAGTTAGAGAGTTCATAATCAATTTTTCCTTACGTTAGAGCTTCAAAGAAAACGCAACCCGCCGCCCACATGTCCATTTTGTAGGTATAATAGCCACTGGTTAATAAGCATTCGGGTGGTCGGTACCTATCAAGAGATTTAGGGTAATTGTTTCCATTTATAATAGATATATTTCTTTTGGAAAAATGGCGCGTTTTAATTAAACTTGTTCTGAAATTTACCATCTTGTAGAAATATATTCCGTATAAGGCCTCTTGGTGTTGATTCCCCGACAGCTTCCAAAATCAGCCAGCTTTAGAAGGTTGTCCTGATAATAAATAAAAAAATAATTGCTTTAAGTATCCATAAAAAGTGAATTTAAATTTTACTTATTATTTTTTAGTTTGAATTGGATTTCTTACATTTTCTTAATGTGCGATAAAAGTCTAGTATTAGGTGAATTTAAATATTTTCAGCATATCCATTGTTTTCTTTTAAAAAATTGGATTTTTTCAAATTTTAAATTTGATTAACAATAGAATTTGGCAAAGAATTTCAATGTATATGAGGGAGAAAATGTAGTCAGAAAATGAATAGTTTATTTCTATGAAACCTGTTCATTTCTTTAATGTATGATAAATAACCATTCTCATTCAAATAATTAATTTTTCAACATAAATATAAGTAGCTAATATTACATATATCAGTAAATAATTATTTATGACTATAAATTGCGATGTGTTATTACCCGTTTGTTACAAATTTTACTCTAAATAAAAATAATTAATTATATTAATGTAATTGGAATAAAAAGCCGACTCTAAAATAGGGCTGCATTTAAAATGTATACCTTTCGAGATTTTAAAATGATATAAATCAAATTATCTCTCAATAATATCCAGTATGACTAGTAAATGTAGGACTTTATCCATTTCCTTATATTATGTATATACAATCGACTTTCGATAATTTGAAGTTGAAGGGACCAATAAAAAACTTCGAAATATCAAGAGTTCGAATTATCGAGAGGTAGGAAAAAACTCCCAAAATACACGAAGAGAAAACTTTTTTCTGACACATTTAAATTTGAAACCATGAATTGAAATAACAATTGTGTGTGTGTACATACGTATACAATTATTTTGAAATATTTTTAAAAAGTACATGTTATATACACAGTTTCAATATTATACAGAAGATAAAAGCCCTGTATTAGAATACATTCAATATATGCATACACAATCCTACGCGCGCATCTATTCTTCACAATAGTCGACCATTCTTTCTGAACACATGAATAGCAAGGCCACGTGTGAAAACGAAAGATATAGAGTGCTGACAACAGGTACAGTTGATCTATTGTTCACTTGAAGAAAAAAAGCAATAAAAGTGTCTTTTCGCCTGAGGAACCAGAAAACACAAAGAGCAGAAAGATAGTCATTAAAGAGGCTACGTTACAGAGGAGACACGCAGAAACAATACAACGCAAAACTTGTAAGCTCCAACCTGTTTGCTACAAGACTGTACATGATAGTGAGTATTCGAACTGTCGAGAATTTTATAAGATAACTTCGAACTATCGCGTGTTTTAGTTTGGCCCGCCGGAGATTTTACTTTGAAATATTGAGTGTACCAAAGTTCTGTTTTAGTTCGAAAAATCAAGAGTTTTCCTAGGGACTAAGCATATACTTCGAATTATCGAGAGGTTCATATTATCGAAGGTTATATATATATATATATAATTTTAATCGTGGGTACTAAAAATATTAAATGAATAGTAAGATCGTAGAATATTACAAAAATTTGTTTGTAGTATAATTATTAAGATACTAAGCATATTTTTCTTAATAATTCAATTACAAAATTCCACTCAAATCTTCATAGTTGTTCCCTTTTTTAAAAAATCGAAATTGCTGATTAATAACACTTATCACGGCATTCTGATAAGAAGAAAATAAAACAGGTAGTGTTACTCCCAATTTCAGATATTAGTTTTTACATACTTGCAAATGTAATTTTATCTCTCTTTTGAAAGATAACTTTCAACTTTTTCCTTTCCAAAAATAAGATTTTAAAGAATAGGACAATTAAATACACTACACATATTACAAATTTTTGTATGAAACTTATTTTATTTTTAATGCGTATTTCTCTTTTTGATATGAAATACATTAATAGAAATATGTCACTTGAAAACAGCTATCAATCTTAAATAACTGCGATTCGAAAATTGTAGCTTTAATTTGCATATCTATCTCCAGAAACTACATGTGACAGTTGTCCTTATATTTATAAAATCCTCGTAATTTTTCCAATTCAGGTGTCGTTCTCGTCACTTGACTGAAAGTCAAAATTTTGAGGTCCATGGCCAGTAGCACTTGTATTGTTTTATAGCACGACGTTAATATAATTCTCACTAACATTTAGTTTTAAATAAACATATGGCTGTGTTAATTTCATTCAGAATATCCATTTGTAATCCACACTCTCCCTTGATTTTCACCCCCTCTCCATTCTACTTATTACGTTTTTCATGAATATATTTGTAATTCTTTCACATTACTAGGCGGGTTTTATGTTAAGACAATAAGTAGACCATGTCGAAGGATTTGGATCATCATTTAATTATTCATCACTCTGATATTACAGGAGCATCGTGTAGTGAATGTGAATCAATAATAATCCCATTCCCTTAATTGAATTCGATGTGAAGGAATGGCAACATGAAATTAAAAATTTATAGGGGCACTTAGGTGTATTCAGACCGATACCGATAAATGAGTCACGTACAGGAAATAGTGCTTTTTGAAACCTGGATTATGATTTCAGATAGCCATATTTCGTATGTTTCCGAAACTTCCAAACTTATTCATTTAGTTTATTATGAAAACGGACTATTTAGATAGCTTTAGATTACTATTCAAATCTCACTTAGACTGTGGTCTTGGACAACATAATTTCATATATAATGTCTATTTAATTCTTCTTTGTGCAGTGTAAATTTGAGTAAAGTACTTGTTTTTTCAATTCCTACTGTGTGGTTCACACTCTTACTATAAATATTTATTTATATATCTTGTTCAAATTTTCAATTGTTAGTAAAATACTTTTTATTCATCCACTCTAGTTCAAGTACATTTTTTTAAACTTGTAGTGGATGACACTTGGCGTTCATGCATTTTTTTTTCAAATATAAATTCATTAATTAAATTTAATTAATTAATTTTAGTTTAAGAGATATATTTCAGTCGTTATTATTCTTCTAGATGACCTCACCAATGGATAAAATAGTTTTTGTTAAATTTGTAATGAAGATTTAACTTAACCTGAATAAAACAATGATATACATCAGCATTCCTTTTACATTGGTTTTAAGATAAATTCTTACCTATCATATTCAACTTTTATTTAAAAATGTAATTACAAATTTAATGGGGTTAAAAAGTTTTTAATGTTAATTTAAAAGGTGTTTTGCCACTTAATATTGCGACTCTGTCATATGTGTATACATATTTATATTAGTTGTAACTAATCAATAAAAAGTAACTAAGATAAAAATTTTCTTTGTTGACCTAAGTAGAAATTGACTTAAAAAAAAAATTTTTATTTGTTATTGTTAAGATCACTAAAATTCTAAATTATGCTGAAAATATTCTTTTTATTTATAAATATCCAAAATGAAACGAATAAAGTAAGTTGGGCTTAAGAAAAGAGGGATTAAAATTATAAACTATTGTTGAGACAGTGAAATAAATTATATATTGTTTGTAGGAATTATAACTACACACTAACTTCCTTTAAAATCCTTTAAAAAAAGAATGGAAAGCTGTAAGAGAAGCCTTGTTATCTCATGCAGAGACAAATTTGTATTAACAGGGGATGAAATTTGAAAGTAATAAAGAGTGTTTGAAAAATTCTTCGTTGCTTATAAAATGGTGAAACTTTCTGGCAATTCTGTATAACTTGAAGAATAAAATATATATAAATCTTTGTATTTTCATTTTCATTTTGCTTATTTTAAATTTAATAGACTTGGGAAAATTTTGATTTTAAAATTTGTAGCTTTTTACATACCGGTTTTATCCGATTTATTTAATTTTCCAAGCGTTTTTTTTTTATTTGATTTCTCTAACAAAATGTTCTATTTTACACCTATTTCTTTCTTTTTTTATAAACTGGAATTCGTACACCATGGGGTTGCCCCAACATGTATTATTAAGACACTGTCTCTCTCTCTCTCTCTCATCCAAAGGTTCATGGTCATGAACTCATGGCTGGCGAGTCGTGAGTTCGAGTCCTGGTGCTGCTGAAGATTTGCCGAATACAGCTGCTGATGCACGTTAAACCTAGTCTTGGCTCAAAGTCCTCTCGTTGATTTGATGTGGAAGTTAAAAGGGTGGGGTTCCAGCTCGGTGTTGTCCTCGTCATTTAACCGAGAAACAAAATTATGAGGTCCATCATCAATATCCCTCTGTTTGCCTTAGAGCAGTGCTTTTCATTTTAATGTTTGCGACCCAATATTCAATCATAATTTTAATCACGCCCCTCCCCTGTATACAATAAAAATGCATTAATTCAATAATACTATACTTTGACGCTTCAATACAACTTTAACCTGTTAAGTGCGACTGCCGTATATAAACGTCTCGCTCAGCCAAAGTATTAATTGCCCAAGACTTATATATACGTCTTACCTAAGTACGATCTTCTCTGTGCACTGCTATCCGCACTGCTATCCATAAAATTATTCCGAAGGCTTTGGAATGCAATAAAAGGACTTTGACAGTGTTTGTGAAGGATTTACTAATTTCAGAGTAGGTTTTACTTATTTATTCCTTTTCGTTCCCCCACCCCTATTACATCACATACGCACGCCTACTTGGGAGTATTGGGGAGTGAATCGCGTAAATTTTAATCGGCAGTTAAGATATTAATTATAAACCGTACAAATTATAAAGAAAAGTGTTATTTTTTGTAAAATTTTATGTATGACAAGCCAATGGGTCACTGGTAATTATCAAACTTGTTCTTAACTTAGTATTGTTAAATTAAGTATAAGATACATTGTGTAGCACTGATGCATTTATAAGTGTAATGTATCAGTCCAAATGTGTATTTAATGTTTCATTATGTCAGAATATATTTTGTTTGCTTACTTTCAGTATATTAAGATTTATTTTAAATAGTCTTTTGTTTTCGACTTTTAAATATGCTCACACCTCCTCGTAGTGTAATCACGCCCTAAGGGGCGTGCCGTACAATTTGAGAAACGCTGCTTTAGAGTGTGACGTTAATTAACATGGAAGCGTGAAGGTGACTCAAAAGAAGAGACATTTTCATGAAAGAAACACTTTTATTGTGACTCTCAAATCACTATCTAAATTCGACCTATGCTTGAGAAATCGTCAGGTAGTTACTAATTTAAGTATCGATAATGATAAATTTAATACTTAATTTTTGTGTGAATTGTAGATCCTCAGAAATAATAAGCGTCCTAGAATGACTCATTGGGTCCTTTCGCTTGAATCCCTGTAGTTTCAACTATTCTCTAAACTCCGTATGACAACACACAATCACCAACCTCCCCCAACTTTCCTCTTCCCTTGACTTTAAATATAAACTTTCATTAACTTTGTACCAACCCACTTTGGGTTTTTGTTGTTGGGTGTTCGAGCAAAGAACAGCCATAGCAAGTTTTAAACGCAATTTTATTTTATTTTACTTAATCAACACAACTAAAAGTAGGAAATGCACTTAGTATATAACCGTAAGAGCAATCGCACGGCTTAAGGCTTCTAACATATAATTAAAGTTTATTTAACTTGCTCTTGGAGCACTCTTGACTCCTACGCATCAATACTCAGTAATTATCTAACGAAAATTTTCGGTTTCTGGTCGAATATCTTAAGCACATTTTTTTCACTTTTAATCTCCAATTGTCGACTATCGACCATCCATCAACTAATATCGCGTACCTAAATACCAACGCTTAAATAGAACAACTCATTTAAGTAAATCTCATCATCTTCTTCTTAGAGGAAAAGTTTTCAACAGAACTTAGTTGAATAGAATAATTTTACCGAAAAGGATTAATGGAAGATTCGCTGATAGATGCGGTACAACTTAAATCGTGGTTCCTTTACAGAAAGTGGTTTCATAATCATATAGCTGTATAAAGATATTTTCCTTAGAGGATTAGTAAGAATTGCGAATAGAACACGTTACCCCTTCACTCATCACTTGACTGAGGTTCAAAGTTACGAGGTTCATTACAAAATGTTTCTAGAATGTGATCTGAATTAAAAATAAAACAAAATCTCTACCATTCAGTCAATAAGCTCATTAAACAAATAGGGTCATGAGACACTTATTTTAAATACAAAGGTCAAGAAGCACATATCCTGCAAAACTGCATAGAATTAGCATCATTAATGAAATTGTTTTGGTACCTAAAATTATATATCAGACCCAGAACCATTTCAGTTGAATTTTTTTCTTTGTCTTCCTTTCTTCAGAACTTTTTCAGTTTATTTTGTACTTTTCAAAAAAATCACTTCCCTTGGAAGGAGACAGTAAAAATAATTTCAAAAATAAAAATTAAGTAATAATCAAGTTTTAAATTGCCCCTAAATTTTAATTCGCATAATGCATAACTTAAGGGGGTCTGGCACGTTTATAGGAGCCCATGTTAAATTACGTAAGTTTATGTATCTTTTTCTCAAAAACTATTTACTTCTCAGGGTTGAACTTTTTTGCAGTAGGCTGTGTGTACTATTAATAACACTTTAATGCAAGGTCTTATCTTTTTGTTAAAAATTAAAATTGTTATAAATTTTTCAAAAATGTCGAATATTTTTCCCTACGATTTAGTTTTAAAAAAAAAACTTATAAACAATTTTACTAGATATATCTTATCCCTCCATTAAAATATGTAAACATATTAAATGTATGCTCACTGAAATTTCTAGGATTATACATTAATTAGGTTTCGAGAAAAAGGTACATAAAGTGAAGAATATTACATTTTCAGAAAACAGGCTTTAAAGTAAAAAATTTGTAATTTTTTGAGAATTTATTTTTCAAATCCTTTCCAGGAGCATATGAAGCATTTTCTTTACCCTCTGCTTCTATAGCAAACTCTTCTAATTTTCTTTTTTTTTATATATTTTTAACATTTTAGCCTTTTTTTTTTTTATCTCGAGATGCTTTTGTTTGGCTACACAAATCATACGTGCATTTAACTTTTTGAAGCATGGCGCACTGGCACACAGTTATAGTCTGGTTCAATGTCACTTTGTCTTACGATAATTAATTTTGCTACATGACCCATATTGAATTGTACAATAGACATATTTACCCCTGGTTTTAGAGGGTTTTTCCCACAAATGTATATTTTGGAATCCCTGACTTCATGATGTTAATATGATATCATCGGGGTTCTGAGTCTTTCCTTGTAGAGACATTTTTTATATATTATCAGCTAGATCTCTAAAAATGGCTTCATTTCATTCATTATGGTATATGGCACGCGTATATGTGTTTAATGATCGTATAGTGATTTTCGTTGCATTCAACTTCTGCCTTTTGAAACTCACAGCATGAATGTATACTCAACGGACATGTTTTTTTAAATATTGTTTTAGATCTTCCCATAACTTTTGTGTCTTTAATACGAAGGTCACTCTGAAATTTTTGAGATTCTTCATGAATAATTTTGTATATGGCTGCGGATCCAAAGTTCAGCTCCTTCAGTATCATTTGGCAGGTACGGTGATTATCATCCATTAACATTTTTCGTATGGCAGACACATTATCCGGGATTACTGCTGACCGTGGTCTTCTTGTGTTCTTCATCCTGAAGAGAATTGCGACCACTGCAAAATTCTTTAAACCATCTGAATACAGTAGCACGACATGGAAACTAATCACCAAATACTAATTGCAGCGACTGAAAGCATTCCTCTTGATTTAATACAACTTTAAAATCATAGAAACAAGTTCAAACAAAATAATCACATTTAACAACAAGCCCAAACAAAAGAAAAGTAACTGTATTGAGTCTCATCTCTTCCCTTCTTCTAAAGAAAAACTTTTCATTTGTGTTAGAAAAAAAAGATTTTACTAATTGTTAACCAAACAAATCGCGCTCTCATCGAAAATATATGTATGGTGAAAGACAGGAGCTCTCCTAATGTAGCTCATTTGACGCTTCGCATCAAGGAGCGGCTTCCTTTTAAAAAGTAAATAATAATGTACTTGTAATTACTCTATTTCTATGTATCATATATCGTTTTAAACAGAAACGCTTAAAAATTTTAAAAATGTAAAAAAGTGAAAATTAATATTTTTCCAAAATTCAAGTGTCTGGCCTTTTTTACATTTATTTTTGCTGTATGTTAGCAATTGAAAGAAAATTATTATTTTTATTCTAAATTTTCATTTTTATGGTAAAGCAATGCATCGCTAAATTTCAAACATACAAAAATTAAGATGATTCGTAAATAAATATTTTGAGTTAATAATAAACGTTTTGTAAAATAACAATGTTGTTTGAGAGTTACCTTTTGAAAATTAAATTATATCTAGAATAGTTTCATATTGTAACACCTTTTTCTCCTCGACCAACCTAAATATCTTTATTTTTATTCACAATAATAGCATAGAGTTTACTTTAGGACAAATGACCTTCTATAATAATGAACCAGCAACCGTTAGTTTACGTTAAAGTCAACCGAATCAACAAAAAATATTGGAAAATAAATTGTAAGTATGTTAAGGCTATCGGGTCAATAGTACCAAAAGGGGAAAACTAAATGAACTTATAATTCAAGGTAAAGGCAATGCGAGTACGTTGTCACGGGATTTAACGATATTCTTTTACGAAGCAATCAATTCTGGGGCATTATTGGCAATTGCGTGCCTAACTCGCTCAGTGTTGTAAAAGACAAACTCTATTAGAGTAACCAGAAGCTTGTATGCTCGTAATTGGAAATAAAAAATATTTTGGTATTGGTTATTTCATGTTACAAAAGGTATTTTTGGAAAGCTGAATTATACTATCAGGATATTTTGTGCTATCATACTGTCGTTGTTTGAAAATTCTTAAAATACTATAGTTCTTTTATTTAAAGTTCTTATAAGTGCATAATATTATGAAGAATATAGAATCAAAATTTCATAACAGAACGAATTTACTGTTATTAAATTCATAAATTTTGCTAAAATTATTGTAATAAAATTCATAATGTTACTACCTCTTATATGTCAAATTACTTTTGGTTAATTCATTAAAAAAGGAATCTTATAATTTATGTATGCGCTTTATACATACAACAATAGTTTTAATTCAGATAAAATGTACCTGATTTAAGAACAATTGAAGCACTTCTTTTAATAGAATAAAAAGTTTGAAGTATATTATTATAATTTTTGATTAGTAGAAAAATAATATTGCTTCAAAAATTTAATCAAACATTTAAATGGATCTATCACTGTTACACTTAAATTTATCAAATGCTATTGTTAGTATTTGCAGTATATTTTCCTTTATAATTTAAGTTTACTTTTGTCTTATAAATGGTAATGATATCAAACATTTCTTATTCAGAATTTAAAAAATATATATTATTTTAAAAACAGCTTTCATTATATCTCTTCCATCAATACACAAATGAACAAAACTTAAGCAACTTTCTCAGGTTGTACCGTATATCTGAAAAAGATCAACTGGATGACATGAAATTCGCACTACAGAGGCACAATGTAACACTCAAAGGTTGATAAAAGCATAGTAGCCAAAAACTGAATTGACGATACATTATGGAACAAAGCAGAAAGAGGCTTTATTGACAGAATGGAATTAGTAAAAAAAAAAACATTGCCTATCCTTGAGGAAGAACAACAAACCAAAGTCCCTTAGTAAGGGATATGACCTCCCCTATAATTACAATGGATGCATGACACCGTCTGTTCAGACTGAGTACCAAATTATCCAGTAGCTCTCGAGGAAAGTGTTGTCCCTCTTCAAGAAGCATCTGTTTCAGCTATCTGGTATACTATATATTGTGCAAGGTATCACCCGAAACTATCCCACATACGTTTAATAGGATTTAAATCAGGGGAGTTCGCTGGCCAATCCATTCTGCAGATGTTCTCACTTACTATTCTTCACCAATAGAGGTCCTGTGTGGAGGTGCACTGTCTCCCAGAGAAATAAAATCTGGACCTTAGAACAGACGCATGGGTGGGAGAATAATTTATCACAGCAATGATCTTTGGTAAATGAGGCGCTGTCTGTCAAGAATATGGATCTCGTTCATCCATTGAACATAATGTTTCCTCAATGTAGTGTTTTAAGAGCCCTCAATGTTCTCTTTCTCTGATGTAAGTAGGATAAAACCGTTCCTCTCTCCATGGAAAGTGCAGCTGAGAATCAATACTCAGACTGAAATGTCTCTCATCAGTAAACAGGATGCGAATCCATTGATGATATGTCCTATCTGTGCTCTTGACATAACTGTAAACGGTGTCGCCAATTGGCCGTTGTTAAAGGTATGCAGCATTCAAGACGTCGGACAAGTAGACCACCTTTATTCAAACATCTAGCCTCAGTAAATATTGATACCTGTCATCCGAGTTGCTGTGAAATGTTGCTCGATGTCTGGTTTCGGTCTTTTTTCGCCTGATGGACTATGACCACCTTCCGTTGTTTTCTTTGCCAGTCATTGCTAAACTTTCTTACTCCTATACCCCTTATTTAGAAGAATTTCCAAGTTTTTGAAACTACACTTTTGTCAGTTCCAAACTCTTTTGCAACACTCGTCAAACTATCTCCCTCTTCAAGCTTGCCGATCATTTTACCACTTGTAAAGTCATCCTCATTGTCTCTTGTAGCCATTATGAACGTACATTTTAAATTTCACTTGCAGAGAATGTCGAGAAATGCGTCCTTCCTGTCACTGAGCCTGCATTATCCATGCATTTATGGGCCGTGACGTCTCCTCTGATATCATAATGCTGAAATTTTCATGTGCATCACCTTTCTATAGAGTTTCCTTTTCACTGTACTAATTACATGAAGCCTCTTCAAATTTTCATGTTCTATGTTAAAGAGTGCATTTATAGCGTAAGTTTTACACGCTAGTTTAGTTGATAATCATTCTACTTCACAGTCTTTTTACAAGAAATTACTTCTGAAAAATTCTGAAGCTTCCTTTTACTTGATGCAATTAAATTAGTTGAATAAATGCGTGAATTACATCTATTATTGAATATTATCTTGCTTCATCTTGAAATAAATGTACGAAAAACAAAAAAATCATTTCGAAAGGGAGATGGAATAACTCTTTAATGCTTAATTATTCCAAATTAGATCATCTTTTAGCATTATGTAGCGTATTAAACATCTTTATTTTATTTTAAATTTTTACCGATGTTCTAAATACCAATAATTCATTTTTTCGATGTTCAAAGGTCATTTTGAATATTTGTTCAGATATGGCAACAAATTTAATGCATCAAAATAAAATGCTAAACTGTAAGATTTTAACTGAAATCTTAATAAGACAAATGTTTTATTTAAATATTTTAATAAGAATTACTTCAAATGCTACTTTTTTAATATAAGCCATTTGTGTATAAGCCGACACAGAGCCTTTTTAATTCGAATATTTACCCAAAGATTAAAGCCAGTTATAAATCAAAGTGAAAAAGTTTCCTATAATTTTCAAACATGTCACCAAGAAGGTGGAAATGTCGTTAAGCGGGTAAAAGGAATGGAATATTTTCCAATGGAATTATTGTACGATAAAACGCTAACGACAGCAGCTTTACTTCTGATAATCCAAACCGAAATTATTACATTTTTCTTAATTTTTTTTTTGTTATCTTGTACAATTTTTATGCTATGCAAACTTTTTGCTCCATTTCTTTGAACGGAAAATGATCAATAAGATAAGTTCGTATACGGGATGTAATCGTCGATCTATATTTCATGTCTGGAAGACAAAACTCGATGCATAATATTCAAACATCCCGATGAGTAAATGAGAATGTTTGAGGAACTCGGAATCTGACATCGACTTTAGATTTATGTGACTCCTTTTCTTCTTTAAGAATAAAAGTTTTATTCAAAACACCCAAAAAGTTAAAAGGTTAAACTTTCTTTCGCATAACAACAAAAAGATTTTTAAAAAAAACGGGTTTTTTTTAGTTGCGTTTTTTCTGAGATTAGTGCGAATCCGTTTTTAGGTCGACTCCCTTACTTTTACAATAAAAGTGTTCCCCAAATTCTTGGCTCATACACTGAAATATACGGTGTATGCACCGTAAAATTTTTGCAAAAATTTCAAATTCTATCTTATTTTAAAATTTATAGCAGGGGTAGGCATCAAGTCGATCGCGATCGACCAGTGGACTTCCAAGGCATTTGGAATGACCACCTGCTGTTAGTAATTATATACCTCAATATTCAAGATTAGGTGACAGTATGCAGAGTAAGTCTTCTACTGACTATAACTACAAGAACTAACTTTAGCTGAAAACGTTTTATTTTTTAATGTATTTTGAATTGTTTCATAATAAATGTATCATTTGATATTATTATATTGTGGCTATTATTATGTTTGCATTTTGCATTGAGTTTTAATTGCGATATTTTAAAAGTATGAGTTTTTTATTTTATTTTAGTTATGAAGGTAAGTGCGTTACGTATTTATTATCAAGTTACAATAAATATTGTCGACCTTTTTCTCAGCACACCACAATGAGTGAACTCCAAGACCTTAAAAATTAGAAGTAGCCCGTACCCTGGAAAAGTCTGCCCACCCCTGATTTATAGCGATACCCACCCAAAAAAGGGTACATTCCTATATTCCAGAGGTAGGGAAATGGCAGCCTTAAAGCCGCATGCGGCCTCCGTGAGTCTTTTGTGCAGCCTTCATAAAAGTTAGCACTTCTATTAATTAATATTTAACTATATAGATTACAACAATTTACAAATGAATGGAATTAAATAAAGAGCGGCATGAATGTCTGTATGTTTCAATGACTGCTCGTGGGAATAGCCAATTGTACATTTCAAATGTTAGAACGCCACCTAGTGCAACAAGGCAACACAAGCACACATGCTCTAATTGAGGTACAATTAAGGCATCACGTTATGAAGTTTGATCCAAATATATGTATATGCTTACATAAATAAAAATACCAACAGTGAAATATAGAAGGTTACAACAAAATTTATGAATTTAAAAAATTTATCGAAGAATAATAATCAATGATGAATGTTATAACAAGTTTTTACCCTTATGTGAATACAAAAAAAAAATATATTTTACGTTGTAACTTCTTATGTCAAATAATATATAAATAAGGATTTAAATTTTTGTACATCTATATAATGCACATAATTGCTAAATCTATACAAAAACTATAATAATTTCATAAAAGTCGCATTTATAGGTACATGAACCTATGCGGCCTTCTTTATTACTACTTAATTTATATGCGGCCTCTAACGGCAAAAAGGTTGCCCACCACTGCCCTATTCTATACAACGAATAACTTATTTAAGCAAAGAGTGTACGACACAATCCTACAAATACTGAACAAAAGATGAAAAATTTATACTTTCAAAAGTATAATTATCACTTCTAAAAAGTATAACTATCAAACTTTTAAAAGTATCAACTTTTAAAAGTATAACTATCACTTTAGAAGTGGTATAATTATCCCTTCTAAAAAACAACCCTCATTTGCAACAAAAACCTTCAACTTTATAAATAACCTGAATGAAGTGGCTTTAAAAAAATATTTTCCTTTGAAAGTCGCCAATAGCTAATCCTTCCCTTTTTTATTCACACGCGCATCCAGTAAGGTCAGCCAAACAGAAAATCAGTATCAATAGAAACCCATACCAATCGATCTGTTGAAGTACATAAACTCCCTTGTATCCATTTCACCCTGTTAGAGGATTGCCCGGGCAACATGACCCACGAATTGAGTTCCACGCAGAAAATTACTATCAATAATCGTGTTGGAAGAGTGCGGCTCTCTCAAAGTTAATTCGTTACACCCGAGAGAAAGTGGGGCAGAAGGGAAATTATCCCTCAAAAACGAAATTAGACAGCTTGTGGGTACCCTCCACCATCTAATCCATTAGCTGCTCACGGGATTTAGCGTGTTGCCCATCTAAGCAGAAAGAATGGGGTTACTGCGGAAGCACACGTGTGTATGTGTTTTTGGAAATTGTGATCCAGATTTCCTTTTTTCCCCCTTTCTTTTTGGGATTGTCATTCCTGAAATATTAATTTATTTCTTTCAGCTAAACTTTGTCTCTCTCTCTCTCTCTCTTTGCCATATTAGAGGAATGTAGGTTGACAGTTGAAGTGGTGTTTTGTTACTGATTTGGGTTTCATTTATCACTTAAATAACGATGATAGTTTTGATCCAGTTTTTATTTGTGAGAAAAGAATGAAAAAAAAACAGAGATTGTGATTGGGAGTAAATGATTAATAAAAGGAGTAATATGTGACTGAAGTGAAGTGGAACACATTTATGAGTGAATAACTTTTAAACGACATTTTTACCTTATGATATTATATATAAATATATAATCCTATCACCTTATAAAAGGGACATATTTTTTAAAATAAAAAAAGTTTGACATTTTCGGGATATCATTCCATTATCTCTTAAATAAAAAATTTAATCAAGCAAAAAAGAGGAAGTTTAAGTAAAATATCATCAAATAAAAAATACATTTATGGTTTATTTGCTAACAACAAAATAGATATATTTTTTATTGTGGGATGAGATTCAATTTTCGTACAGAACTCAAATATCTTATCAAACACCGCACTTTTTTAAGTCATTAAAATGTGTGTAAACTCTTATTTTAATGTTAAGTTTTTTTTTATATTCACCAAACTCTTTTCCTTTGTTTTAAATAATTAAGTTATATTAAATTGGCATCTAATTTTTACTTTACATGTGTCACTTCTATTTCTATTTGTCTTTATGAGAATTTTTATATCAATGAGCATGAAACAATATGATTGCTCACAGATCTCTTTGAATTCAGTGTAAAAAAAACAGAAATATACATATTGCCTTATAAATTTTTAACTTTCATAGAAATAATTTCTAATTTATTTCATGAAGTTTGTGCATTAGAAATTAAAATCTTATATAATATTTCTACTTATCAAAAAGAAAAAAAACTAATTGTTTATTACAAGCACAGGGAAATTAATTCACATAAAGCAAAATAAAATTTTAATTGTTGAATTTTATAATAATTTATCAAGAATTTTTGCCATTTGATTTTAATTTATGTCGTACTGTGAAAAAAACACGAGAGATAATGGCAATAGACTTCATAATTTTGAACCATAGTCGAGTTACTAATGTAGCACCACCTCTCCTTTACTTCCACACCGTACCAAAGGGAGGGCTTTGAGCCTCGACAAATTTAACGCTCCTCTACACGACAGGTATTTTCCGTCACTAGGCTTCGAACCCACGAATGGAAAACGTCAACCACGAGTTTGCAACCATGACCACTCGGCTATTGTGACCACATAACCCTCACCGAATGATACTGCATTTATTATTATGTGAAAAATATTCTTTTGCCAAATATCATATTAAATTATTAATATAGAATTATGTGTACACAAAATCTTTTACGAGATGTTGTATTAAAGTATATTTTAAGATAGGCCCGTGGGTAGCCTAGTGGTTAGAGCATCGGACGCCAGACCGGAAGGCCTGGGTTCCACGCCCGATGCTACCAAATATCCGCCGAGGGCACACGGAGTACGTGCTCATTAAATAAGTGGGTCCGAATTGTGTCACTATCTATCGTGAGCAAAATCGTGCTCTCATCTTCATGGGCTCAAAGCTTCGGCTAACGACAGGCGTATCTCTTTCCTGTTGCCATGATGAATTTGGCATAAGTAACAACAACAACACATGTTTTAAGATACACTTTCTAAAATAATTAGTGGTTTGTACTCTCAATAAATGTGGCCGCGGTAGCTGAGTGGTCAAGGTATCTGATCATGGTAGTCATGTCATGAATTCGAGCCCAGTACCACTAAAGACCTGCCGTGTAGGGGAGCAATGCATGTTAAATCTGTTGAGAGCTCAAACGTCTCCCGTTGGTGTGGTAGTTAGGAGAGGGGTGCCACCGCAGGTGTCGTCCTCGTCACTTGACCATGGCTCAAAATTACGAGTTCCGTCGCCAAAAGCCCTTGTGTAGCTAAACAGTGCGACGTTATATTCACTTATTCATTCACTCTCAACAAATATGTACTCTTATAAATAAATAGAAAAGTTGTTTTTTATGTTTTGATCTTGTACACAGAAAACACTATTTTTTGTGAATATATTCTCAATTAATAATACATAATAAGTATTAGAGATAATATTTTTGATTGATTTTTATGTATTTTTGAACTAGATTACTTATACATATTTTTTATTTATATTAATGAAAAGGAAGTATTCATTAATACAAATAAAAGTGAAACAGTTTTCTCTCTGATTAATTTCCTTAGAGCGTTTATAATTTTCTGGATATAATTTTCATATAATAAATATGACTCTATAATATTCAGAATTTTTTATATTTTTCTGTATTAAACTTGAAAGTCAGAATTATTCAAATTGTTGCTTCATATTTACCCTAACGAATAAAATATGTTTTTATTTACCCTAATGAGCAAATTTTCCGGCTTGACATCTCTGTGAAAGATTCCATGCCTAAAAATATATAAAAACACATACCACATATATTATATTTACTTTTAATATATACAATACTCATATCATTATGTAATCACATACACATACACGTATCATACTCGGTACTACGATAGGATTTTGCAAATAGTTGTAAATTTCGCCGAACTGGAGTAATAATTTTATAATATACATCATTGCAATGGCATGATTTCAAAATTACGCCAAAAACGGGTAGCGGTATGATATCAAATAAGTTTCTCATACTCTGCTCATACAATATCATGTGCTCATAGAAGACACTTTAATATTCATTTAAATTTCAATAAAAACCACTTCGTGTTGAAATATTCTCTTTTCTTGGGAAAAAAAGTAGAAATATACCAAAAAATGAAGTTTTCAAAATCCCGATTTAATTTCTTTATTGTTTGAACAATTTATTATTCAAAAATATCAAACGCTTATTGATTACATTTACAGAAATTTTTGGTTTCAATCCCATGTTGCAATTATATATTCTGTTTTATTTTGTCATTTACTGAAAAAATTCCTTTGAGATCATTTTTATAATAACGTATTAATATTTATTTTCACATTTCCTTTATCTTTGGCAGCAATATTAATACCAATATAAAACACGTATGCTAACATTAATCACAAATTGTATGTACGGTAACGGTAACGGTTATACATTTACGTGGTACCTTAGAGAAATCTCTATCATCCACTCAATCATAATGTAGAAAAAAATAAGAATAATTTGCTGAAGTTTTACATAAGAATATAAAACAGTCCACAATGAGTGCAGAGCAACAACGCTGGTGGAGGGGTGAGTGGGAAACCATCATCCAGTTGATTTAGTTAATGACGAATTGTATGTAAGAAAGTATTAAAAATAGAAAACTCTAACTCTAAATATTCTAAATTACTATAAAGTCGGTTCAGTCGACCCAGAGTTCTAAATTATAAAAATTTAGAATTCTGGGTGGGCTGAGAGGAGAGAGAACAGACTTTATTAGCAATTTAGAGCCTTTATAGCAGTGATACTCAACCTGCGGCCCACCGACCTTTACTGAGTGGCTCGGTAAAGGCTCATTGCACTAAGAAATTCAATTATTTAAGAACAATGTACTAAAATTTTAGCAAGAAATTCTATCAATCAAGCAATCAAACCTATTAATTTGCTCTTTTTTATAGAAGCATGTAAGCAAGAGGGGTTAGGTTATAAATGAAAGGAAATTGAAACTACCCCACAACTCTGCAAAAAATTCATAGAAGTAAATATTTTTATGTGTGTTTGTTAGAGAGGTTAATTAATAAAGTATTAAAATAAAAGTCAAAAATGAGTTTTAATATATTGATCAATTTCGCTTTGTTGAATGTTGCTTTGGTCTTATAGTGTCCCCCCCCTCCATCATCCTCATGTTGCGGCCCGCGTAAAATACTTGGCATATGTATGTGGCCCGGCGGGAAAAAAGGTTGAGTACTCCTGCTTTGGAGTCTTGTCTACCAATTTAAAATATTCCTGCAATATCTTTATTAGTAAAAAAATGTCATAAAACTATTTAAAATACTTGTGTGTGAACACAGTTTTTATTACATTGAATTCAGTGACTGGCACCAAACACTACGAAATGGGAAGGATATAATCTTCGTCAAAATTATGTTCTGTGGTATTTTAATTTTCCCTAAATACCTTGATAGTTTAAATATAAATTCATGAGTGTTTTTTTCCAGAGATTTTTCTCCTATTCTTCGAGAAAGGGTGCGTTTTGTATTGTTTATAACTGATTATTTCGTTTTTCAACAAAGGTAAAGTCCTTGAATTATCCTTAAAGATTGATTGTAAAACTATCTAAAGCGTTGTTGAAAGTATAATCAGAAAAACTATATTGTATATTTTCATTCACTTTCTCCCTTTCATTATTGTCATTCCTTTCATTTACAGATTTTTCAAATCAAAATGTTTATTGTACTTTTTTGTGCTTATTAACCTTAATTTAACCATCAAAGTACTTAGGAAATTGATACTCGTTGTGATTTATTCATATTCTACCGTCGTAAATATTTAGACATTACAGTATTTTGAACTTTTTTTTTTATTTTGAAGGGAAAGGAGCTGTAATTTCGAAATTAAAAATGAAATTCTCTCTTATTCAACTATTTAAGAATATAATGATTTATTAAAATACAATATAATTAAAATTACATTTTTCCTAGTTCACCTTAAATGGTAGAATATTTTTATTGTTAACATTTGAAACAATATTCTGATGAAGCGAAGAATTTTAATATACATATATATCCTTAGAAAGTGATAATAAAGGCCCAGACACTGAAAATGTAGATTTTAAGCTGGAAAATAGCAAAAATTCGGATCGAAGATATCGACTATTAATAATATATACTTTATTTTGGAATTGGTGATGCTTTCTTAGAAATACTGGGAGGAGAATACTGAGAACCAAGAAAAAATCACTACTACTAAAAACAACATGAAAAAAAAATGGTTTATATACATATACGAGATAGAAGATAAGTGTGGAAATAAACTTTTAGAAACTTGTAAGTAATGCATTCTGAGAAAAAGAATTTGCAGTGAAAATTTCCTTGATTATTTCTTAAAGATTTATTTACTTTCCTATTTTGGATTTTAAAAACAAATTCTCCCTTATAAGTATTTTCTTATAATTGTGTTTTAAGTATTATACTATTTTGTATGATTAGGTATTATTCGACTGTATGTGAAATTGCTCACCTGTGTATGTGATCTAGCGATCTAAGCAATTGATAAATATAGCTCTTAACTCGGAATTCTGGCAGTGGTTTTTTCCGAGCTGGAATCAAAAACAGGAAAATAATTACACACACTTTGAGACCTTTCTACACATGTACACATACATATACAGGGTGTTGCCGAATTCGAACGACAAATTCAGAGGTGTGATAGTGGGCTGCATAGCGGACCACAAATCACGATTGAACATAGGATATCAAACCCCATTCGGAATAATTCTCAAAAACAGTTATGAAGGGTGTGAGGAGTAGAATAAAAAAGGGCAGTAAAGGAATAAGGAATACATTTACTACACATAAAGCATGTTTACTATACGAAAAATGCATCACAGCTCGAAGTTAGAAACGCAACGACGAGTGACTGTCAAAAGAATTGTTTGAACTGACAGACACCGACGGACAAAGAATTGTCGGACACGTTTGTACAAAGATGGTGTGCTGGCTATGTCAGCTAAAGCGAGGAGGATCCATGACGTGAGATCTTCCACTCTGTAGCCATCGCCGTCTCATACACAACTAATTTCAGGTGACCTCAGAAGAAGAAAAAATTCACGGAATTGGGGTCTGGAGAGCGTGGAGGTCAAGCAACAGGTTCATAGCATCCAATCCCCCTCCCAAGATGTTAGCATTTTGATGGTTACACCCAGCAATTGAAAAATGTGCTAGTGCACTACAGTGAATGAACCACAAGTCCCGGTCTGCAGTGGTTGGTACTACTCCCTGCCAAGGACGGCTTAAGACTTCTTGACCCTACTTCCCTGTTCCCTTACACCCTGAACCCCTACGCAAAAGTAGGCCTAGGGCTTTTATACAAATTTAAGCCCCCTTCTGCTATGACCCATAAAAGTAGATAGTTCAAAGCATACGTCGTCAAATACTCGTACAAACCAGAAACAAATAAATGTGTATGACTTGCAATCGCCCAAATCGGCTCGACCGACTGTTGCCTTTTGACTGAATGAGTAATGATGGTATATGACGGTAGTTCTAGGCCTGTACAGACGAGACCCCATTGTGGCCGAGGCCCTGGGCCTAGCTGGCCCATGCCACACTCAAGTCCCTGCTCCCTGCAGCATCTCTAGGAAGACGTGCTGTAGGAAAACAAGTTATTTCGCGCCATTGAGGCATTCCTGCACTATTTATATATCCCCGCATTCGCTTGGCCACTCCCTTAATATGGTTATTTGTTCTCCCGCCGGCTTCAATTATCGCGATTTTCACCAACTAACGTGATTAACGACCCCGTGATCTATGGTGATTTGTCCTCCCTATCCTGCCTACTGTCACCCATCTGAATTTGTCAATAGAATTCGGCAACACCCTGTATATGTCTGTATGCGTATATATCCATTCACATAAATATATTAAAAGAACAAGAGTAACACATTTTATAATGAGACACACACTGATGTATTCGCTTCAGAAATTTGAATATATATTTCGACAACCCTCTTCCCCTCAAAGGAAATCATAATTGAAAATTTTCGTGTTTAACATATATATGAGTTTTACTAAAAATGAAAATTAAATTTTTAGAGAAAAAGGGGAAAAAAGATTAAATTTTTTAAAATTAAGTAGAAAATTAAATTTTTGAGTATTTTAAAGTATTTAGGAAAACCAATTAAAGTAAGTATGAATTTATATTTGTTAATTGATAAATAAAAACATCTTACCTTTGAGTAGCTCGTACATGTTTAAGTCCATAAGCTCAAATATCAAAGCTAGACGACCAGACTTCTTATCGCTATAGTAAAGAGAAACAAAATAGTAAAGTTATTTCAGATATTTTAGAGTAAGATGTTGACTAACATGTAATTTTATTGGAACGTTCATATGATCTTTCTTCCGTATGCACTTTATTGCATTGAAATCAGTATTCTAGTCTAAGTTTTTCGTAGAAAGTAGAATTTCCAAAAGATTAACATTATGCTCCCAAATTCAAAACGGTTAAGCCTTAATGTAAAGCGATTAATTTTGGATTAATTGCTTTAAATGTATAACCATCATCCGAAAGTGAAAAAATAATTTTTTAATGTAAAACTTCATTTTCTTAAAAATTAAATTACACTCGGTAGTCTTAAAAAGATTTTAAAAGATTAATTCAGCCAATAAACAGGAAAATTACTACTCTTTTCTAATTTAGTTGAGGTTTAAAGAGATTTAACCTAATTCCTTTCATATCGTTATCGATTTTAAAGCTATGTATTGTTTAGATTTATTTTCATGTGATCAAATAAAAAAATTTTGAAAGAAGAAAAGTGTCAATTGCGTTCCAAGTGTTTGTCTTCTACACGAATGTAGGCTCAACATCATTTTGAAAATGATCACTTGATGAGTCGAGAGTATATAACTCTCTAAATTTATTTATTTCACTGATTGAGCAATTCTTTTGGCGAGGTCCTGATACATTTTCGATTGGTTTAAAACAAATTTGTAGGCAAACACTTCGAATATTTAATTCATTGACGTATTACAAGAATATTTTCCGTTTTATTTTTAAATTTGCTACTTAGTTTAAATTATACACGAGGTTTTTCTTAAATTAAATAATTTTTCAAAAAAAAAAGTTTTTTGCTATGGGTAGAAAAATAGCCGTTGGTAGCCTAGTGGTTAGGGCATCGGTCTCCAGACCGGAAGGCTTGGGCTCGATGCCCGATGCCACCAAAATCTCGCCGAGTACACACGGATTACGTGCTAGTTAAATCAGTGGTTCCGAACGGTGTCGCCATCTATCGTGTTGTACCGAGCAAAATCGTACTATCACCATCATGGGGCTCAAAGCTTAGGCTAACAACAGGCGTAGATCTAGCCCGTTGCCATGAAGAATTGTGTGGGCCTCGATCTGACTACGTCAGACAGGTGACATAAGTAACAACAATAACAACAGAAAAATAGCAAGTATCGTCCCATTTTGCAATCTTAACTAAATGGGTTAACTAAATATAGACGGAGTACGTGCTCGTTAAATCAGTGGGTCCGAAAGTCTTGTGGGCGGTCGCAGCAGAAACCACGAGTGCAGCGGGCTGGAGAATATTTCCCTCCCCTTCAGTTCCATGCCAAAATTGTGGAGGTGGAGATAGGTGGTTTCGCCATCTATCGTTAAGAAGTACAACCTGCCTCACAGGCAATGGCAACTTTCATTCCTTCCCTGCGGGAAGGACACGACAACAACAACAACTAAATGGGTCAGCTTTTGAAATAATTGCATAAGGTAGTAAGTAATATTTTTCTTTTTATGGAGACATCAAAAGTGTGTGATATCATTTTCGCCAACTGACTCAAACTACGGTAATTTTAAGTAAATTAACAAAGTTTTTTTGCCCTAGTTGTGACTATTATTAACAGCATGGTTATGTAAGATCACGTTAGAGGGACAAATCACTGCGAAATTGTTATAATTTGTGGTCACAGTACCTAATGGTCTGAGAGAGGGTGTCAATTTTCACACTTTCAAAAAATATGCCAGTGTCATCGCTTAACCAAAAGATAGGTAATTTTTTTTTTTTATTTTTTGAGAACTGATATGAATTTTATTTCTTCCCGTTCCTGTATGACTTTGAGTTATTGAGATACGGGACACCCTATATATATATATATATAATATATATATATATATATATATATATATATATATATTTCTATTATTGTAATTTTCATTTTATCCCGGATATTTTGTCTTCATGTTTTTTTTGGTATTTATATTTAGTTGATTTATTCTAGGCCTCCAATATTTTAGTTATTTGTTTTGTTTGTTTTATTTTCTTATTTTCATTCTTGGTTATTTTTTGACATTTTTGTTTTTAAAAAAATGTTTAGAATTGTTTTTTCATTTTTAATTAATCTTGTTATTTTCCTATGTCTCATGTCTTTTGTATTATTCATGTTGTATTTTTACATTTCTGAGTACTTTTGGTACTCCAAATACTTTGTGTTCCAGTAAAATGTTCACATTACTTTTTATCAAAATATGATTGTAGTCAAAAATATTTTTTAGTGACTGGCAACTAGATAAGCTTTATAGCAGATCTTTGCTCGGGGTGATACATTATTATGGTATATGTATTATCGATAGAAAGTTACCATAATTTGTGCGTTTGTGTTAGAGAGTATTAGGTTATCAGTTTGGTGTATTAGATAGATTTCCAGAGCTTTGGTAGCTCCTTCAGGGTATTAGTAGTTTTGATTTGATATACTGTTTCAATTCCTTACTTTGGAATATTATTGTTCCATTTGGTTTGTGAATTTTGAGTTCAGTTATTTGCTTTGAGATATTTTGTGTTGAGATATATTGTTTTAGGGAAAGGTTATAAAATGAATCACAGATTCGGTGGTTCAAATTACATGGTAGGTAATACTATTGGTAAAAGGGTGAACTAATACAAGACTAGAACTTTCTGGAATTCAGATTTCAAATTGCATAAATATTTTTCAAATCTATATATATAAAGGAGAAAAGCGACTCACTCACTGACTGACTGACTGACTGACTGACTGACTGACTGACTGACTAATCACGAAATCTCTGGAACTATTCAACCTACATACTTGAAATTTGGTAGACATGTTCCTTTGATAGAGTAGACATCAGCTAAGAAAGGATTTTCCGGAATTCGAAAAACAAGGGGCTTTACGGGGGTTAAGGGCTTTAATAATAATTGTTTCCATGTTTAAACTACTTGATGTACAATCTTGAAATTGGGTAAGCGGATTCCTTTCAGAGAGTAGAGATCCGCTACAAAATGAGTTTGCTGAAAATCGACCCCCAAGTGGCGTTGCAGGGGCTTAGGGGGCGTTATAGATAATTATTTCCATTTTTAAACTATGTGACGCACTGTCTTTAAATTTGATATATAGATTCCTTTCGTAGAATAATGATCAGTTACAAAACGGGTTTTGTGAAAACAGACTTCTAAGTGGCGTTGCGGGGGATTAAGGGGCGTAATAGATAAATATATCCGTTTTTAAACTACTTCACCTACCTGCTTGAAAATTGGTAGGTCAGTTTCTTTCCTGGAGTAAATATCCGCTACAAAATGGGTTTTGGGAAAATTGACCCCCAAGGGGTGTTGCGGGGGCGGGGGGTTTAAGGGGCGTTATAAATTCCTATTTTTAAGTTATTAGACGTACAATCTTGAAATCGGGTAAGCGGATACCTTTCAGAGAGTAGAGATCCGCTACAAAATGAGTTTGCTGAAAATCGACCCCCAAGTGGCGTTGCAGGGGCTTAAAGGGCGTTATAGATAATTATTTCCATTTTTAAACTATTTGACGCACTGTCTTTAAATTTGATATATAGATTCCTTTCGTAGAATAATGATCAGTTACAAAACGGGTTTTGTGAAAACAGACTTCTAAGTGGCGTTGCGGGGGATTAAGGGGCGTATTAGATAAATATATCCGTTTTTAAACTACTTCACCTACCTGCTTGAAAATTGGTAGGTAAGTTTCTTTCCTGGAGTAAATATCCGGTACAAAATGGGTTTTGGGAAAATTGACCCCCAAGGGGTGTTGCGGGGGCGGGGGGTTTAAGGGACGTTATAAATTCCTATTTTTAAGTTATTAGACGTACAGTCTTGAAACTTAGTAAGCAGATTCCTCTCATAGGGTAGAGATACGCTAAAAATGGGTTTCGTGAAAATTGCCCCCAAGTGGCGTTGAGGGGACTTAAGGGGCGTTATAGATAATTATTTCCATTTTTAAACTATTAGACGCACAGTCTTTATATTTGATAAAGAGATTTCTTTCATAGAGTAGAGATCAGCTATAAGAAGGTTTTGTGAAAACAGACCTCTAAGTGGCGTTGCAGGGGAATAAGTGGCGTAAGAGATAAATATTTTCGTTTTTAAACTATTTGACCTACCTGCTTGAAAATTGGTAGGAATGTTTCTTTCATGGAGTAAATATCCGCTACAAAACGGGTTTGGAGAAAATTCACCCCCAAGGGGTGTTGCGGGGGGTCAAGGGCAGATATAAATAATTATTTCTTTTTTTAAACTATTAGACTCACAGTCTTGAAATTTGGTTAGCAGATTCCTCTCATAGGATAGAAATACACTGCAAAATGTGTTTTGTGAAAATCGACCCCTAGGTGGTGTTGCGGGGGTTCAAGGGGCGTTATTGATAATGTTTTGCATTTTTAATTAATTGGACGCGCAGTCTTCAAATTTTGCTAAGCAGATTCCTTTCATAGAGTGCAATTCCCCTACAAAATGGGTTTTGTGAAAACAGACCCAGAAGTGGCGTTGCGGGGGCTCAAGTGGCGTTATAGACAATTACCCCCATTTTTAAACTGTTAGACGTACAGTCTTGAAATTTGATAAGCAGATTCCTTTCGTAAAGTAGAGAACCGCTACAAAATGGGTTTCGCGAATATCAACTACTAAGTTTAATTTCGGGAGATTAAGAGGCGTAATCGATAAATATTTCCATTTTTAAACTACTTGATCATCCTGCTTGAAAATTGGTAGGCATGTTCTTTTCATGAAATAGAGTTCCTCTAACAAAGAGTAAAATGAAAATTGACCCCTAAAGATGTTTGCGAGGGGTCAAGAGGAGTTACAGAAAAAAATTCCTGTGTTTAATTGTTAGACCCATATACTTAAAATTTGTTAAGCATGTTTCTTTTGTTGAATAGGGATCCACTAAGAATAAATTTTAAGCAAATCAAGTTCTGGGGGTTGCAGGGGGTTACTGGGACGTATTGACAAAAAAAATTACTTTTTTCGAGCTACAAGAACTATAATAATGAAATTTGGTTTGCATTTTTCTTTTGTTGAATTGAAATCCGCTAAGAGCGGTTATTTTGGAAAACGGCTCTCAACGGGATTACGGGGATATTGATAGTAAAACTTTTGCTTTTTTCTGTTAGATTTAGACTTGAAATTCGGCTTGCATGTTCAATTTACGGAGTAGAGATCCACCGAAAATTGGTTTTGCGGGAATCCACTTGGTTTTTGGGTTACGAAAGAGCAAACATCATTCTATGCTTCAATTTTAGAGATTTTTAGAAAATACAAATTAGATGAGTTCTGCCCTTTTTTTTTATCAACAGGTGACAGTTACAGGTATAAGTATATTTTTCAATTCAATCAAATTCTTAATGCTAGGACTTAGATATCAATAATTTATACATATATATAAGCAGTAAAAATTTATAAAACATCATGAAATACCCAGTGAAGCGGGCGGGTAACAGCTAGTTATAAATATGAGAACAACATCTCTAAGATTAAACATAATCACAATTATGTTCCTTCTCCTTTAAACCTACATGAACAAATTAACTTCCACAATTATAATTATAACTATGATACTTTACAAAATCAATACATAAATTATTTTTGTTATAATAAGTGCAATAATAGTAGATGTAAAACTTGTCCAATGTTAAACATGGAACAATATGATAATACTTCTAATTTTTTCTTATGTAAGACCTTCAATTGCATCTATATGTTAAATTGTAAAATTTGCAATTTTAAATATATTGGCCAAACTAGCAATAATATCAATATTCGTTTAAACCTGCATAGATCAAATACCAAAAATTTCAAAAATAATAACAATAATAATTCTAAAATTGAAATCAAGCACTATCATCTACATGGCTTTGAAAATGTTGAAATTTCTATTCTTAGAATAGTCCCACAAGCTAAAAATAGACTGTGGTGGGAGAACCACTTCATTAAATATTTTAACACTATATATCCTTATGGTCTGAATGCCATACACTCTGGTAAAAATGTGTTAATGAGCATTCAACAACATAATAACAAGGAATATTTTTATAATAGTGATAATGTAATAAAAATTAAACGAATAAAAAGAGGCAAAAGGAAGAAAAGAAATAGTAAACTACCAGTTGAGATTGCTTCTAAAATTAATGATTCATATGTATTGACTTTGAAAAGTCTTTTAACATTAAACATATTAAATATTTCCTGTTTGGTTTGAACAAAAAAGAAATCAAGTATACTAAAGTTATCCTCGATAAGCATAATTTTCTAGATTGCCATGCCTTACATATTATTAAAGATATTATTAATTTTCTCATTCATAAATTTAATATAAAAGATAAAGATTTGGTAAATAGTACTACTGAGTATTGTACAATTTTATTCATGAATAAATCCTATAATAACATTAATTTTTCAAAAATATTTAATAAATATGTGCACATTGCTTACCTATCAATAATGTTTGCATTAAAAAGGCTTTTAAGTATAATAAAAAAAATTGGTATCTCAATTTTTAACTACAATAAGATTAATGATTTGCAAAATAATACCTTTCTTTGTAATTGTAAGGATTATCCTGAATTTATAAACGAGCATCACAAACATGTTATAACAGGCAATTTAAATATTGTTGAAGATAATACTCTTAGGGAAATTATGTCAAAAGGTACTAGTTATAGATTAATGATCTCCAATATTAATAATGCCATAAAAAAACAAATCTCCAAAGATATTTGTAATTTCATTACTAAATTAGCAATTAAATACACTTTTCCTATTGAAGCTTTTAATGAATTTAAATGCTATGTTTTAAAAGAATTACTGAAAAATAACTATAAAACTGATTGTGGATTAATTTACAAAAATCTTAAGCATCATATTGTAGAATTACAAAAGAATTTCATTATTGTTTATGTTGATAAAGTTCCGGGTAATTATGCAATTATTTGCAAATGGTTGTATGCTGATATGCTTAATAGACATTTTCATAATAATAATGCTTTTAAAAAATCTAATTCTAGCAATAGAGAAATTTTTAATCGAATTTCTGCTTTTTATAAAAAATTAGATTTACGCATTTCGGATATTAAATTCCCTCATATTTTTTTAACTCCAAAATTTCATAAAAATCCTATTAAATTTAGGACTATAACAAACGGCTTTAAAACTTATATTACACTTCCTGGTAGAAAGTTACAAAAGGTTATTCAATCCACATTAGACAATATTGATAATTCGATTATAGTTAAGAATAGCTTGGATATCATTAAATACATGCAAGATAAACAAATTATTTCCATTCACACCTATGACTTTGAAGATTTATTTAATTCCATAGATATTGGGGATATGGTTAAAATTCTCCAAAATAGCCTATAACAAATATTCTTTGAATAAACTAATTAAATATGATAAATATCTTTCAATTATTCATCTAGTACTATATGAAAATTATATTTTTCACAATAACTCTTATTATCAGCAAATTAAAGGTCTTCCACAAGGAGGACCTGCGAGTAACTGTTTAGCCAATATTTATCTGAACTTTTATGATTATGATAACATTAGTTTAGATTCTTGTTACTTTTTTAGATACAAAGATGACTTAATCATCTTTAGTAATATGGTAAATTTTGTTCCTAGTTTTAATTATTATCCACAATATCTGAAATTATTAAAAACCAATTATAATAATGACTCTGCAAATTTTTAGACTTACAATTAATAGTTAAGAATAATATACTAATTAGTAATATTTTTGATAAAAGAGACTCTTTTGATTTTAACATTATTAAAAGGCCTTTTTGGGAAAGTAACCTACATCTCTCTATCTATTTTTAGAAATATCATCTTAAATTTTATAAAGAGAAATAACGATTTAGTCACAGATAATGATGTTAAGCAAAATAATTTTAAGCTATTCTGCAATAATTGCTTGGAATACAACTATCCTAGTAACTTCATTTTTAAATATATTTCTAAAATATCTCTCTAACTTCCCTTTTCAAAGTTTAAGTATTATTCTTTGTTTTTTTCTCCTTCTGTTTTTTATTATTTTTAATTTGTTTCTTTTGTGTTTTTTTTGCTTTGTTTAACAACTACAAAAAAACTATCCTGGTGGCGCCACTAATTTTTACATCTGGTCTTACCAATCTAACACGTCATTTTTAACGATCATTTAGTGTATGGTTCTTGTATGTACAGTTTTTTCCCGCTCTCTGGTTATATGCATTTTTTCATGTAAGTTTTTGCTTCATTATTCCTTTTCAAAATTATTTTTATTTGTATTTTGTTAGGATTCATTTCCTTTCATATTTTCTATTATTTTTATTTTATTTTTCTTTTGGTTGCAAATTACACGTGGTTGGTTTTAGGCCTAACTTTTCAATATTGGTATGTTTTCCTGTTATGTATAAAATTTCTGCTGAACAGGGGAAGGTGGATCCATAAAATATATTTAACCCTAATTTGCTGATCCTAATTCAGCAACAGCTTTAGAAATCATAACAGATCTTCATTTTAGTCTATTGACTCTTTTGGCTTCTTACATTTTAAAGTTCTAATTCTGTTCTATGTTATACATACGCTTAGTTAATTCTTCTATAATAGACTCTTCCATCATTTTTAAAGTATGTTTCTTGAAATCTGGTTTGGATCTTCTAGCTTTGTTAGTGATATTATTTTTTATTATCAATTTTATTATGACATGTATTTCTTTCATTTTATGTTACTATATATATATATATATATATATATATATATATATATATATATATATATATATATATATATATACATGAAATAATTGTGGCCGGAAAAATAAAAAGGCTTGACCGTGATCACATCATTTATTTGGGTATGATCTTCGTACAAGGTGGATCCATAAAGCATTGCTTAACATTATTTCACTGTCCTAAATCAGTTACAGCTTTAGAAATCATATTAGTTCTCCATTTTACTCCAATGACTCCCTCGGTATTTTCCATAGCTCAACACCTCAGATTCTTGTAATTTCTGTTTTTATCCAATTTGAGCAGAATATTGTTTTGTACCATTTATTTTGCTCATGTATTATATATATATATATATATATATATATGGGTCTGGGGTTTAAATACCAGGCTAGGCAAGACTGACTCAGTCTTTAATCCTTCAAAAGGTCGATAAATGAGTTTCAGGCTATTTTGGGAACTAAACACTGGGGGTTTCACGTCAGACAAACCACCTGACCGGAGCACCTGCTTATGCGCCTTAGCACTCAAGGTTACGTATACTGAGATGGGCACAGTAGTCCATGGGATGTTGCGGCACTGAGTTGAGTTCAGTTTTTTTAGTATATATATATATATATGCTGCTTAGAGAATTAAGCACAGAATCTGAAGCGCCTGTAGATGATACTTAATTTTTTTAAGATAAATTAATGTTTGTAATAATAAACTTGCAATTGTATAAGTAATTAATATTTTATTTCCCTTCTATTTCAATAATTGCAAATTGGATTTTTTTAACGTAAAATTTAAAAATTTGACTAAAAGTATTTTTGAGCAGATTAAATTTTATTCTAGATGACTATCAGATGTTAATCTACAAGTAAGGAATTCAAATAAAAAATTAATCGACTTCTATTATGGTATGAAAAATCTTATTTATGGTTATATCCTCAGTAAAACTAAAATGTTAAGAAAAGTATATGTCAGTAACAAATCTCTCACAATGTTTTCCTAAGTGTTTATCACAGATCTCGGGAGTTTGGAAAAACTATTTTAAAAAAGGTATGCTATTTGTTTAAAAGTTGGACACAACAAGAATTTAAAAATGAAAAAAATATTTTGAGAAGTATGAAACACAGAATTTTACACCTTTTTATGTTATTAATCGTTAAGCAAATGTGAAAATATATAGAATGCTAGAGAGAGAGAAAAAAGAATAGAATTTGAAACAAAATACAGGAATATTCCAGAAAGCAAAGATAGTTCAGTTATACTAACAAGAAACACAAGATTTATTGAGAAAAACAATTCTGTTATTTATCTGAAACTTCCTTCACATCTCTACAAAATCACCTCCCACATTTAAACATTTATCGTATATCTACACGTGTTCTTCAGAATTCCACTTTATTCTCTTCTGCCACCAGGTGTTCAATGCAAGTCACTATTGTGAGACTTTCAGAAGACTACGGGGAGCCGTCCAAAGCAGGTGGTGAAGGATGTTTTCTGGAAGAGAATTGTGATTCTCTTCACGACTACTATTGCAACTTAGAGTCGCTGGATCAATTCAGATGGGCCTCAGGGGCTCACTTCTTTAGGTGAGTACGGATGTCACAATCCGAGGTGCCTAGTGACTTTTCCTTTTCCACGGTTTACTGTCTTGGTAAACATGGCTTCACGAACCCGGGTACCTAGTGATCCTTCTCTATTTTCGACCTCTTCTTGTCATTCAATTCATTCTTTCTTTCTCTTCCGTCTAGACCACAGATATTAAGCAAATTTGGCGCAGTATAGCCGAAATCGGCTCTTGCACCATAAACCCAAATCACTCACTCACTCAATTCAGATGGGAAATTTTTTATCATCCAACCTACAGTTTGAACCTAATTTCAAGCGATCTCCATCTTTTCCATAAGTTGAAAAAGCTTCTGGTTGGTAAACGTTTTGGAAGGGAAGAAAAAGTGTAGAATCGAGTAAATACTTAGCTTAACGCACTGGCGGCAGAAGAGTGTAACATAGGAACTCTCGTGAAGAGATACGACAGATTTAGGAGGTGATGACAAAGAAAAGTGAAGGAAGGTTTAGATGTATAACAGATTTGTTTTTTCCAATAGATATTTCGTATTTCATTTTGTATAACTAAACGTATTTATTTCTCAGATATGCCGTGGTCATGGTAGCCTAGGGCTCAAGGTAACGGACTCGTGGCTAGCGTGTCATGAGTTCGATCCCAGTACCACTGAAAACCCGTCGTTTAGGGGAGCGATGCACGTTAAATCTGTCGAGAGCTTAAATGTCCTCCCGTTGGTGTGGGGTGGTAGTTAGGAGTGGGGAGTACTAGCTCAAGTTTCATCCTCGTCACTTGACCATGGTTCAAAATTATGAGGTTCGTCGTCGAAAGCCCTCGTGTAGCTGAACAATGCGACGTTAATGTTCCCTCACTCATTTTTAGATATACCGGCACATCTTACCTTTCAACCCTCAATAAGAAAAGTATACACACGCACAATAAAACATACTCCTAATATGTCTCTGTCGAGCAAAGTGAGAAAATAATGATGATAAATACTCTTAAAGAATTTGTGAAATTTTTCAAGATAAATTTGTTTTGTCACCTATTTCGAGCATTTAACACACTCACATTTAAAAACCCTTCAACAAAGTACTCATTTAAATTCTTTGCACCAGAGCACCAATATATCTCAACTGGGCTATATTTTATACATTACTTTTAAAATTTTATTTCTAAGTTTATTACGTCACATTATATGTAAATTATTTTAGACTTAGAACTGAGAATCTTTAAAAGTAAGGAATTAGTCTTTACTACGAAATATATAGTCATCAAACATTTTGCTTTAAGATAAAATATTTTTTTAAAAAAAAGAAATTACAGCATTATCTAATCGAAATCATTCAAGAGATAATACCAGAAATACAAATAAAGTTCGGATTTATTTATGATTCACGAACGTATATAAATTCCGTGTCTTCAAGACATTAATTTGATCAATAATTCAAAGAATAAGAGAAGAAGTCGAATTATTATTATTTCGCGTGCAGAAATACCGCTCCAATTGATACTTTTGTGAGTACTTTCAGCCAAGGTCGCTTCAAACGAGAGACATCCATACGTGTCTCATCTGACAGACACTTCCGGTGACAGTCATTATGTTGATTTTGCAAAATCACCTAGGTGACGAAGCACTGAGTGCCAGTTAACCCTGAAAGTACAGTGAACTTGAACTACGTCCAAAACCCGACAGGTTAAATTTAATCAAATCTTTCTTTCTATTTTGGGTGCCAGTGTTTGTACACAGAACTTTGTAGCATGAATTGTAAATCCATTTTGCTTATATATCAGGTAATATTAACTTCAGAGAAATAAGAATTCGGTTGTGTGTGGATGGAAACATTGTTGCCAGAAAGTACGATTAATCCAGCGTTAATTTTTCGGGGTAAGGTTTAGGGTTCTTGACCGGCGGTTCTCGTGGGTTTGAGCACCAATTCAATCTGTCGACCAGTGGTTACTGTGCCCATGGCCCCTTTTTAAACCAAAAACTTGGCTATGAGCCCTCAAGTAAAATAAATAACCCTCAATGCGTAATAGAAAAATCACAAATTTAGCTTTCATGACCAAAATGTTAAATGTTGACGTAACAATAATATTAAAAAAAATTAATCAATTCCTACTCGATCAACAAAAAAAATTTATTTCAGTTACTTTGCATTAAATAGTTACAATTAATACAAATATGTATATACATATGACAGAATCACAACATTAAGTAGCAATTAATTTTTATTTATTATCATTAAAGTATCTTATTGTCATCCAAAACAATCGTGTATATAAAATTTCAGTTCAACTGAATGCTTTGAAACGGGAGAAGAAAAAAAATCTTTTAAAGTTTTGACCCAAGTCGCTAAAATGAAGCCAACGTGGCTGTATCTTTAAATATTTAAATAATTAATTTCAGACAATTAATTTTAATTAATTATAATTAGATTATCGTATTGTTACCCCCAAACAATAGTGTATAGAAAATTTCAGCTCAAATGAGCGCTTTAAAATGTGTGAAAAAAACCTTCTCAAGTTTTGACACAAGTCGCCAAAATAGTCGCTAAGTCGTCAAAAATGATGACAACGTGGCTGTATTTGTAATTCTTTGAATAATTAGTTTTAATCAATTAATTTTTATTAATAAAATTAAATTACTGTATTGTCATCCAAAATAATCTTGTATATAAAAGTTCAGCTCAACTGAGTGCTTTAAAATGCATTTTGTTAACGATTAAAAATTTGAACAAGATAAATATAGAGAGTGTGTACTAATAGTAGGAGGTGAAAAATAAAGTATTAGAAAAGCATTGTGATATTTGAAGTAGTATTTGCTTAAATTGTAACGTTTGCTTTAAAATATGGAAATGCATTTTTTTAATAAGATAAATGAACCAATGAGATAGTTATCTTCGTATAATACAAATATATATATATATATATATATATATAATATCGCTTTCTGTTCAAAACAGAGGAAAATTGGTTGTATTCTTTTCTCCACTTCACATCCACAAAATAACTGTTGTTTAGATGCATGATTCATTTATACTTCCATATTTTAAAAAAATTATTGCATATAATGGTGAGATCCCTTCATATTGAAATCTACATAGACGGCCGCAACCGCGATAGGGCCAACTTCTAGCGTGAGACGCGCTTGTACTTTACATACTTTTGTAAAATATTTAGAATAAAATTTTTAATTTTTACTCTAAATTTTTAAATGCGTAAAAATTATTATGCATACTAACTTATTTTAACTTTCATAATAATGGGTCATAAATAATTTATTTTAAATTAAACCTTTCGTGAATCTCCTAACGCACTGTTGTCTACATACTGCCAAATTAATTTTAATTTCCTATCGATTCCTTCAGCAGTCACAAGGTGAAAAGTGAAACATACTCGCCTGAGAATTATCTAATTAAACAGTTCTTAAATATTCTAATCAATTCTTTATATAGGAACTCCTTATAGTATTCTGGAATTTATATTATGAAGAAAATATAACATTTCCATTTACTATTTTTGATCATGTTATTTCGAAAAGGCATTCTTCTTTTCTAAATAATATGAAAATTATAACTGTTCTTCTCCATTTGTTTCAATAAAGAATCTTTGCCATCTTAAAAAAATTCTCATATCTTAAGACATTTTTTATCCTTTAGAAAACTCTTTTTAAGTTTATTAAATATTTTTTACCCATTTTTCTGCATTCTCTTTTATACATTACATCTCTCAAAAAATTTTCTTTAAGGTATCCGACTACCCTAAAATTGTGAATTTTGCCAAAAATTGATAATTTTTCTTATGATTTTATTTTATAGGTCATCTTATTAGCTTTATAAAAATACCAAGTTTATAATTTTCCGTTCACTAGAACAAAAACTACAAGTGTTTTAGTAAAGGCAGATGCCATTACTTTAAGCAAGTTGTCATACTTTAAAACGCGCTTTACTCGAAATGTGATTTTTTGAAAGTAATTCAAACGAGGTCAGCGATTGCTAAAAAAGTTTTGAAAAGAAAATCTTTTACTGAAATTTTTTGTGTAAGTTCTGTATAATATAGAAGTGTTTTAACTTTCATATTTATCAATCACTGTTTTATTACAAAATTTACAGTCCCTTATGCTGATATAATCACTGTTTTTTAAGCAATTCCATATAGTAACTGAGATAAAGTGCTCTAATTTTTGTAAAAATTAAAATATCTCTTATCCTGAAAGTCATTTTGACAATGAATAACATAGCAACACATCAGAATCGAAAAATTGAAAATTTGTTCATAAACATTTGGTACAGAATGGACCGTGTTTGTGTTACTTTTTGTCAATTTTTACCCATTTTTTTCCCCATTTTAGTTATAATAATTTATTTTTCTCTTTTTAATTTTAGCATATTTTTCATAAAATGTACTAAAAATTCTAAAAGCAACAAAAAGAAATCGACATATCTCCCTATTTTTAAAAAAAAGTTGTCGCAACCACAGTCGGATGCCTTAAACAAAAAATTTAATCACTATATTACTTGCAGTTACAACTATGTTTTCATGTAACGTACAAATTATTATGTTGTATTTATTTTTACTTTTCCCTTTCAAAACGTAAATAGTTCCAGATGCTAGTATTTCTGACCTTTCGAAGTAATATCGATTTAATACTGTCTGTGTTATCTGTTAGTCATCTGTTTCTATTATAGACTGTTTGCAAAAAAAGAAAAACTGACTAATGTTTTGAAAACAACCTTAAGATCTTGTGTGCCTATTTGATTTTCCTACCAATACTTATTTCAAAATGATAACATTTTCAATTTTAAAATACTTACACACCACCTATATTTTCTTATGAAAGTTATTATTTCATAGTAGAAGACAAACATTTTCTTAAAGTTCCCGAAATTTTTCTACATTATGTTATTGTTAATTTTAATTAGTTACCCCAAACACATTTTTCCACCATCCCATTCCTTTATTAAATGAATTCACCATGCTGTTTGATTATTCCTAAAAGAGAAATTTTTCTGTTTCTCCCTCTTTCCTCGTTAGATGATTTTACTGTGACAATACATTAGATAAAAATATAGTTAATGCTTTATTTCTTGTGTTAAATTCGTTCCCTTAAAATTCATAGCACGCGAATTTCGCTTGATTGATTGACCGTTTATTAACATCATGCATGAATGTAGTACAATGTGTTTTAGCGAC
Organism: Trichonephila clavata; assembly: GCA_019973975.1. NCBI lineage: Eukaryota > Metazoa > Arthropoda > Arachnida > Araneae > Nephilidae > Trichonephila > Trichonephila clavata. Next base: position 108,069 of record BMAO01032237.1, on the reverse strand, counting down.
GAACCTCTTGACCCAAACTCAAGTAACGAGAAACGACACATCAACTGGCACCAATTCCAAATTGTCATACCTAGCGAATGTATGAACTTTTATACCCAACAGATAAATATAAAGGTTGCTCAAATAAAAAGTGTACAAGATGAATAAAAAAAAGTCCTTTATAGGAAATGAAAAATAATCGCAATGGGTGTTGTAGCACAGGTCACGTCGTTTCGGTAGCAGGTTTATGTCTTTACTGTAAAAAAGATCGTGGTTAATTCTTGAGGAATTCTATCCAGTTTCCCTCACTTCATCGTCCGAATGCAAATACAATACTCTCTTAAGTAACCTAATGGTGCGGAAGTCACAGGATGACAAATCCGGACTGTACGGTATGTGTTTTAACACTACCCATCGGGATATTTTTAAGGTTTGCTAGATTTCCCAGAAGACGCGTATGGGCGGGCGTTGTCGCGGAGATCCGATATCGTTTTCTACTCTTCTAGAAAACTTTTACACCGATTGTTTCCAGCTGTTTGACCTAAACAGTACTCGCCATAAGTTTCCACCATTCGTCAATAGATGTCCACATTAATCTCACCTTCCTTAATCAGGAACCGCACTGTTCTGATCCGGACGCATCCATGTATGGCACGACTTTATTTTCGATCAACTTCCTTTACCTCGAACAGACTTTATGTTGAACGCCGTCTGCGGTATACACTTTCTATTTCCCATTGTATCCTTGTTCGGTGGTGTTGCTATAGTTTCGTCATTCTGACGGAATCGCATGTGTCCACTTTTCATTAGGGCAGTCCTCATATAACGTGCATCAATTGCATTGTATAAGGGGTCTTCACGAATTTTATGACATAAACCTTCGATTCGAATGAAACAGCGCCATTTACGATCATGATAACTCGATTGCCACAACCACTACGAAACTCATAATTTAATCGCCGTCTTTTGATGAGAACAATATTTGAATTATCGTACCTTACTCAACAAACTTCCTTCTAACTTTGAAATGTTGTGGTAGGCGAGTTATCATGGTTTTGAACGCGTACTTAGTGTTATGTCTGCCTCAAGACTTATGAAGTCTTACGCAAAACGCCCTGTGCCCTTACGCAAAAGTAAGCCCTGGGCCCCTACGCAAAAGTAGGCATAGGGCTCCTACACAACTGTAAGCCCCACATATGACCTATAAAAGTAGATAGTGCAAAGCATACGTTGTCAAATACTCGTACAAACCAGAAACATATAAATGTGTATGACTTACAATCCCACAAAGCGGCTCGAATGACTGTCGTCTTTTGATTGAATAAGTAATAAGGGTGTATGGCGGTAGTCCTAAGCCTATATAAGGACAATGGTCATCACATGTAGCCAGTTGGCATAACGTCCGTAATTCCTAGTTTGTTTGTTTTTGGAGAATACAACTTTAAATAACATTTCACAGTTAAAATTATTCCAATTAGGATCTTAATAAGACTGAGTCGAGAATGAGACGAGGCACCTATTGTGACCGAGGCCAGCTGACACATGCCTTAAGATGTCTCTGGTCTGTCTGTTCATTAAATCAAATTCTAGGGCTTCCAAAGACCCGCATTACAGTGGGGCTGATGCTAGTTAAATCTATCAAGGCTCAAGGCCCTTACGTTGCCATGGTGTGGAAGATTGGCGATTGAGTTTTCAGCTCAAGTGTCGTCCGCGTCACTTGTGATTTAGGCTCAAAATTAATAAATCTGTTGCCAACAGCCTTCATATTGTTTCAAAGTGCAACACGTTAAAGATCAATCAATCAATCAACCTTAAGAACCAATGTTTGATTTATCATATATTCATCAATTTTATTTTGTATTGGATATCCGTCATGTGACGAGGACTCGAATGCATGATCTTCGTGGCTATCTCAGGCCACGTATATCTTAAATTACCTGTTGTGACGCTTTCGCATCACACAGCAGAAAACTTGGCTTTTGTTTTGTGGATAGGATAACAGTGTTCTTATCCACACGTGGACTTCTAAATATTGTGGAGTCTGTCAACTAACATCACCCCAAACCGATGGCTGTGCACTCTAATGGCTGGATTCGACACCTGAGAGCCAGAAACTCCTAGTATAATTCGAGGTGTCAGAGAACCGCCCGACCCGAACAGAGTGGGGAGAGTGTTGGAAAACGCCAAAGATAGAACGGACATGTTGCTTCCTCCATCACAAATATCATATTCTGAAATCTAATGAAATAACCAGTATTTTTAATAACTTCAATTTAAATGCATATACTGTAATTAAAGCTGTGACATATAAATAAACCAAATATTTAATTTCGTAACTCCCTCGATACTATTAATTTTCTCAAAAGTCGCGCAGTCAACAGTAACCCTAAAAACACGTATTTTCAAAAAATTTCTTTGATAAAGGATGTATTTTAATAGATGTATATCCTCAAAATATTTATTTTTGAGTTATTATTTGCTAAGGTCTAAAAAGCTGGATAAGTAAGGATCAAAAATAAAGCATTCTGCTGATATTATTTAATTCCATTATTTTACCATAAGATTTATTATTATTCTTCCCCGGTCCGATTAAATATTTGCGTAAAATAGAATTTAAGTCAAAATAATAATTGCTTGAAGAAATTTAAATCGCATAGTGTGTCTAGATAAAACAATACTAAAATTGCTTTCAATAATTCTTTGAAAAATGAATTTCCATTCCAACAATTAACTGCTAATTGCAGTTATTGCTGAAGAATTTTCAATTACTATCATAGAATTTATACAGGTTGATTCAAAATAAGTGTGACCAATTTTAAAGGCATATTATTATTTATGGTAAATTTTAATCACTTTATTGCCAATTATATTTTTAAAAAATGAAATGTTTAAATTACCAATATAACAATTTTTATTAGTGGGACTAAATTATGGCTCCAAAATTAGATCCTGAAAACAAAAGCGAAATTTTAAAGCTTTTGAAGGATGGTTGCTCAAATTATATTATAAATAAAGCATTTAAAAATAAGAAAATATATTTTTCTTATGTATTTAAACTTCGAAAAGAAATAAAATTTAGCTGGCAATCAAAAGCTCCAGAAAAAAATGTGGACGGAAAGAAGTTCTTGGTGAAGAAGGAAAAAAGAAGCTTAAAAGACAACACTGTGGAAGATTATCTGCCTCAAAAAACTTTAGAAAATAAACTACAGGTTTTGCAATCAACAATTTGTCGTAAGATAAATAAAACTGGCTATAAAAAAGTAAATAAACCAGTCTGTCATAAAATGTCTGCAAATACAGTAGAAAAAAAAGAAAACTTCCTTGTGTGTGGCCTCTATATTCAATGTTACTTAAAGGTAGATACAAAACATGGATAACTTCGGATGAAGCACTGTTCCATCTGTTATTTACAACTGTCAAAACGAAGATACAATACATTTCACGCGAAAAGCGTCGCAAAGACGCAACTGCTTTGCAAAGAGCAAATTGGCCGTCAGGTGCTATGATATGGGCAAATTGTCCTCTCAAGGTTTAACAAAATCACTTTTTGTGGAACCAAACGTTAAAATTGATGCTAAATACTATCAGAATAAAGTTTGAAGTACATGGTCAAAGAGAATAAACGTCTTTACCCTCAAGGGAACTTTGTTTTTCACCAAGATTCTGTTCCAAGTCATACTGCAAAATCAAATATAAAATGGCTGAAAGATAAAAAAATAAATATATAAATTTTCTTCCTCCTGAGAAATGGCTACCACCATCCTCTGACTGTGTTCATTGCGATTATTTTTAATGTGGATACTTAAAAAAACAATTAAATAGACTTAAAGCAAGAACACTTCAAGGGCTTCAAAAAGCAATCAAAAAGGATTTGGGAAAAATACCCCCAAAAATAGTCGAAAAAACTCTTTTGGCTTGGTCTAAACGCTTACGTAAAGTGTACTATGCTATAGGAATCCACATTAAAATTTCATGTAAATAACTTAATCCAATAAAAATTTATGATGCTTTGAATTTGGTCACATTATTTTTGAATCAATTGGTAACAGCAAATAAATCGAATAAAAGAACAAAACTTACAATATGATATCATGTAACTGAACGATATTGACATGTGGGCGAAGTCTGCGTAGAGCTCGAACTTCCGTCAATCCAAGTGCCTGGTCCACACTACAATTAAAAAAAATCTTAATATAAAACGAGGTTTGCTTATTAGAAGTACATATACATTAAAGGCTATTAATATTATTCATTTATATTACTTTAGTAGTAATAATATCTCTTATCACTCATCTACGTCTATTATAAAAGTTGAATGACAAAAGCACTAACCAATTTATGAACTGTTTGTTGTGAAATTCGTAACTGCTAATTTTTAATACAACATGTAAATAACTAATAATTTAATGTAACACATAATTTCTAAATAGTATTTAACTTAACATGGGAAAATTATAAATTATGAAACTTAACCAGAAAAATTATAAATTATGAAACATAACCAGAAAAATTATAAATTATGAAACATGCCCAGAAAAAATATAAATTATGAAATATAAATAGAAAAAATTATATTAACATTTAAGAATGTACACTGGTGTCCAAAAGTTAAGCATAAATCGTAAAATGCGAAAAACATGGAGTAAATATTCGTAAAATTATTCCACATTTCTTGCGGATATTAATTGGGTGAAGAAGAAACATTGGATTTATGCAAAACTTTTCAGTCGACTACGTCCTGCGCGAAACACCGGCGCATGTCGGAACGAGGAGAAACCGATTCACGGAGCATAGGCAGTTCAGACAAGTTTCGTGCAACTGATTTGCGAAGGAACGTCGTTAACCATCAAACAAGGTGAATGATGGCACAAAGACGCCAATTGGACATGTTTACGAAAGGAAGAATCGTTGGAATGCTGGAATCACGATCACAAATCGAAGTGTCTCGAATTCTGAATGTGGACCAGTCTGTGATCTCAAGACTGTGGCAGAGGTTTCAAAGAACGGGAGATGTTACCCGACAACCAGTATCAGGTCGACCAAGAGTCACAACCCCTCGCCAAGACCGATATCTGGTAATAAGTGCGCGACGTCAGAGGGGCAGTACTGCCAGAGCACTGGGTTTGGCGCTCACAGTCGCCACAGGAATACGAATTTCGAGACAAACTGTTTACAGGAGACTCAATCATGCTGACCTGTATGCCAGAAGACCAGCAGTTTGCATTCCCCTCACGTCTGCGCATAAACTCGCTCGTTTGAACTGGAGTTTGAAATATCAACATTGGAGTGTGGGAGAGTGGGCCAATGTGATGTTCAGTGACGAGTCTCGGTTTAGTCTGAGTAGTGATTCTCGGCGGGTAACGATATGGAGAGAACGTGGAACACGTTTTGAACAATGAAACATAACGGAAAGACATCATTTTCCATCAAGGGGAGTAATGGTATGGACAGGCATCATGATAGACGGCCGCACAGACCTCCATTTCTTTGACACGGGGTCTGTGACTGCTCAAAGATACAGAGACGAAGTTCTTGAGCCTTATGTTCGCTTGTTTCGAGGTGCTGTCGGTCCTGACTTCGTATACATGGATGATAATGCGACATGTCCCCGAGCGGTGCTGATTTATGACTTCCTTGAAACGGAAAACATCCAGCGCATGTCGTGGCCAGCGAACTCCCCTGATTTAAATCCTATTGAGCATGTATGGGATATGCTCGGGAGACAAAGTGCAGCCCTTTCGCACCCACCAAGCTCCGTTACAGAACTAAAGAGAGCTCTCCAAGATGCTTGGAACCGTTTGAGCCCACAACTCATTCATCATCTCATAGCAAGTATGGTAAATCGCTGTGCAGCGTGTCTGGCTGTCAGAGGTGAGCACACGCCTTATTAAACTGCAGCATCAATATTTTATTTAATGTTTTCTTTCATTTTTACTTTAAAGTGTGAATCCTTGCTATGCTCAGTTTTCTTTGAAACTGCTACTTTGGATAATAAGATTTATTATTATCATTCTTTTGATTTGCTTCCTTATTTTATAACCATTTTACACTCGCATATCACGTTTCCCGCCATTCTGATTTACATTTCCTTCTTTATTCACATAATTGTCAATTATGCTTAACTTTTGAACACCAGTGTACTCTAGTAATAAAAACACTTGAACTTATCAATAGTTTTGAAACAGCCGTAACTGTCTTGTCTTTCGACAAAAACAACTGCTTATCATGTATTATTTGTCGTTGGGTTTTTTCTGGAAGAATTGAATGAACAGAATGAAAGTATTTGCTAAGCTTATATCATCAAATCCGACTTCATTCATTTGATGTGAGTAAAAGAATAAAATTTGAAAATTCATCTTTTGAAAAAAAAATAGTAACTTCCAAGGCGTAAAATCTTCAGAAATGACACTAATCTAAGCAAGCCTACAATTTCATTGTAAAAAATTTGCGTATACTGTAATACCTCAACTTACACGAAACCGGAGTTACGCGATTTTCATATCTAGTAAATTCGTTTTTTGTTTGAAAAAAAAAAGAAATTTTTAAATTAGTGAAATTGATAAGAGGTGATTGAAGTAGTTGTTCCTCTTGTCTGGCAAATAAATTTAAAAGTAGATAGTAAACTGCTGAATTTCCACAAACAGGAACTAGCAGTTGATGAGCTCACAGAAATGCATGAGCAAGAGCTGAAGAACTTGAGTCTTTAGACCTAATTCAATCAAAAAAATCGAATGACGTTTGGGAGTTTGATAGAAGCCTTCACTGTTTAATTGAAAAGGGATACGAATTTTGGAAAATATAGATTCCATAGATCAGCTTCCCCCCACTCCAACGAAATAAGGAATACAATAATTATTAACATGCTAAGACGAAATTTTGCGGGAGGAAAAGAAATCTTTTCTATCTAAAAAATCTTTGAGACCGGCAGACTAATTTGTTAGATTGTATGAAACTTACATCAAAATAACTTCGGTTTGTGATTTTGTATTTATGTTATCTAAGATTCTATTGAACATTTTTTTCCTTCTATATTATGATTTTTTTTCATCCCCTGCCCAACTCAAAATACATTATATGTATTCATATGCGAAATTATACCCCAGTGCCACCTATCCCGTACGTTCGGAGTATTACTGTATATGTCTTTTATATTTCTCTGATATCAGCTCTGATAATCCACAATAAAGGAAGCAATGATATTGCGTTCCAACACATATTTTAAACTTCACTAATAATAAATAGAAAAAACTGTGCCTTGGATTCTTGTCTTTGGTATCTACTGCCAATACCAAAACGCTTGAATTAACAGAGTGTCCGGGATTAAGGTATCCAAAAGTTACGGCTTATTATTACTAAATTATCTATCAGAATGTAATAAACTGTTGGATTTGAAACTCCTCCGAATTTTTTTGGGTCTAGTTCGATCTGCCGCACGTGAGTGCATTATTCGGCAATCGCAGACGATAAACTTATTACACTGACTTCATTAGTAAAGAGGGGCAAAAGAGGCTGTGTGTACTTTGGTTAACGGAATTGAACCAAACGCGTGTATAGCAACGTGTTCGAACAGAATGGAATATCGATCCTCCGACATCAAAATCTTTGCACCAAAGGGAAAGAACTTTAAAGGAGACGGGAACTTTGGTATCTCAAACTATCAAGTATCCTTAAGTTTTCATGATAGAAGACACTGTTGATATAGTGTGTGTTATTCATTTTGTAGGAGTCTTGATAAAGCTATTAAACAAGCTAGTAACGACATCCCCTTCTGTTCGAACACGTCGATGTACATGCGTGACTGATTTGAATTCCTTTAATCAAAGTACGCACTGCACCTTTTGCTGTGGCGGCCTCATCTTTACTAATGAAGTCAGTGTAGCAAGTTAACGTCTGCGATTGTCGAATAATACGCGTAAGTGCGACCGATCGCACAAGACCCAAAAAATCTCGGAGGGACTTCTAATCCACGGATGAACAGTTTATAACATTCTGATAAATAGTTCCTTAATAATAAGCCATAACTTTTGGATACTTTAAGCCCGGACACCCTGTATTTTCAAATGTTTCTTGAATATATTAGTATCATATTTTATCTCTCGCTTAACAAAATAATTTTCTTTGATTTCTGAACATTTCTGATAATTTAATATGTGTGTGCGTTTATACAAATAAAATAGTATTTACAGAATATTGTTTTCAAAGTATCATTAATGATTTATCTTGTAATCTTGTAGCAAATCGAATACTTACAAAAAAATTTTAAAAAATCAAGTATAATTACAAATTAGTATAGTTGCGATTCATTATAATTACTAATTATTATTATTACTATTCCTATTATTATTTAAACTATCTCAAAAAATAGCCGAGCAACAAATGACATTTGAATAAAAATTAGTTAGGAATCGAAATCTTTCTTCTTAAAAAAGAAAAAAATATTTTTACGAAATCGACTACAAAAATTCAAAATGAAAAAACAAACATTTAACAAAATCAAATATGTTACTTTAAAAACAAAATTTGTATATATTTCTAATTGAATACTCCTATTATTTTTTGATTATAGTAAAATAATTAAATAGAACATTAATTTTTAAATAACTCTTTAAATTATTAGTTTTAAAACTATGAATGGGAAAAAATGTATTTTGCAAAACGTTTCTGTGATTTAAATAAGAAAATATTGCTCATTGTGAGCAGATAATTGTGTTTTGTACAGAATTTAAAATTTTTTTCGAGTATTTCTTAGGATTCTAAAATTCTCTACATCTTTATAATAATCAAAATAGTTTTTCATAGATCTCAACTAATAATATTTGTTTCTAATAATAATACACAATATTATTTAAAGATGCATTTTATCACGCATCTTTAAATAAAAAAAATATTTGGTAATATTTGATTTTATAATCTGATAATGAAATCATATTAAGCCTAGTTCTTAATGAAAATCGGAAAACGTAGCGAACAAATCGTTTTTAAAAACGTTAATTCGATCCGATCTGATGAAAACCATGTTTTATTCTGTTATAAAAATAATAAAATCTCATTTAGCAATCATTTGATTATATGATCATAGATCTTTCAACATGGTAGGTGTATTTTAAATTTTATCTAATCATCTTTTGTCCGGTATATTACAAATTGCTACAGAGTTCATTTTCAATTAAAGTTACTTAAGCTGAGCTATCATGTAAAATAAGAATCAGGTTTGTTCTATTTCAGGAATGTTGGATAATGTCAGAGTTTAACTAAATGTAATAAGTAAAGGAAGCTCCAATTTTAGCATCAAGGTTGATTAATTGCGATGGTAACAATAGTTTAGGTTTTGTGATCTGATATACATGCATGTTTTAGAATTTTTTATTCAATTATCTTGGTCTATTTGAAGAGTTAGTATTGGTAAAATTAGAACGCTTAATAGTTCTCTTTAGAATAAAATTTAACATATTAAAAATGCATGAAGAGCACTTTTCTGAAAAACATACATGGGATAATGTCCATGTTTTAACAAAAAAAAAGACAAAAACACATCTTATATGTTATTTTATAATCCTAGTTGTAAAAATTCTCACAATCTGATGTTTCTTTTTAGTGTTAGCAGACAATAATTGATATGAATAATTTCTTAAAGGATGTTCTCAACTTCCAATTTCTCGAGAATAAAGATTTTTTTTCATTGAACACTTCCACATAATTTCTCCGACACTCTTTCTTCAACTGCAAAAACTTTTAAATTTAGAAAGGTTTATAGTCGAAATTGAAGAAAAGACAAATTTTTTAAATAGCTACTGTGAAATCTCGAAACATACTCCTCTCCCCCCCTCCACTGCAGTCAAAAATATTTTAACCTAAAAGGAAGCTTGATATTGATATTTAAATCCAATGTAATTTTGAAAATTAAATTATGATGAATAAAAACGAAAGCTGTGAGGGGAAAATTAACTAAGGAAATTAATGTCTGATAAGAAAAAATATCTGCTTTAACAATACTACTCTCAACACATTTTATGTGTAAAAGTAGTAAATAAAATACTTTTACATAAAATATTTAGAGGGTGTATTTTCAAAAGGTAGATGGGTAGTGTTCAAGTTAAAATTAAAGTTAAGAAGGGTCTTATTTCTAAATAGAACTGAATCGAATTGTTTCTTATTTACTCAACGTTAAGCAGCAGTGAGTATTTTGATATTCATGGTATTGCAAAGGAAGTAATAGTTGTTCCTCGTAAGTTGGGCCAATAAATATATTTTATGTTAAAATATGTTTAATGGCCCAATTCAGTTTCTGACAGGGGACATGACTAATTCAGTTTCTATCTCTAAAAATTAATTTTTAAATATTTTCCGTTTTCGATTTTTGTTCATAGATCAACAAATAAAGTGCTATTAAAAACTCAAATTAATTATACAGAATAAAATTTAAGATTAGAAAGTTCAGTTTATAATCTACATCAATATAAATAACAAAAAAGTAAACATTTTTGAAAAGGCTCCTTATTTATGCAAATTTGTAATATTACTTTTGTAATGTATAACATTTTTCTCAAAATGCACTTACCATTTTTGACTTTAGCTTAGTGTAATTATTTTTTAAAATATTTCTATATAAATGAAAGCCCTAAATGAGGCTAAATGAAAAAAATAAACCTTAATTAAAATACTATAAAGTATTTATTTTTGTAACTGATATGCAGTTTATTTCTGTAACGAATCCGTAATTATTTCTATTTCCGTCTGTTTTATTCTTACATTCACAAAATTGGCAACAAAAAAGGTTTTTAATGAGAATTTAATTTTTAAAAATGTATTTGACTTCTTTTAAATTTCCTCCTAGAAAAGTCACCATTCCTCAAGAGGAATGCGTTAAACAACGGCGTGTATTTCCGTGACTAAATTATGTTCCAGCTGTTTTATTTTGAGAGAATGTGCTTAGTTCTTTAGGGAAATGAAACTCCATTAGGGTAATGGATATCTGCTAACGAAGCGGTAGAGTGAAAAAGAAAAGCGCGAATTCTCCTAAAAATAAAAGAACTTACAATACAGTTGTGATTTCCGTGTCTATGATTAGAACAAGAGTTTCCGTGGTGATTATTTTTGATTGCACAAATACAATTTCATATTATACCGTGTTCTTACAAAATCATTTTATATCTTTTGAAGCGTTAAATGTCATTCATTGTACCTAAGTGAAGATACTTGGGGAAGAGACTGAATGTAATAGTTCCTTTTTACCTTGATTTTATTTTAAGCGTGTTTAGGGAATATTATATGTGTATAAAAAATGTAGGTCAAATATTTAAATATATTCCTGTACAGGTTCGATTGATATTGTGGATTCCAATTTGCATGATAATTGTTTAATTGCTAAGATTAGATGGCAGAAAGCTTTGAGGAAGACTTGTATCTCGTTAACTTTTAATTAAATTAAATTTGTCTTAAAGCAGTACATCTCACATTCAAAATTAATTAACAGACATTTTTAGCGTTATTAACTTTACATATATACTATAAGTGCAACTCACAAACCCCCTCCGAGAACCAACTAAAGACTAAAAACAGAATTGCTGATCGGGTGAGATTAATTGTCACAGGAACACATAAATTTTCTTATTTCCAGTAAAAAATCACGATGAGAACCTGTTTACCTGAAAGAAGGGACCCAATTAACCAATTGTTATTGTTATATTCTGCAATTGCTGTTTCATAAATTCCGACTTCGGTGAAAGTTACTCACCATTATGCTTGTGTATTTTAAATGTTGAGTAGTTAGTTTTTTGCATTATATCAGCCCTATGTACGTACCAAATTTCATTAAATTCTGTCCAGTAGTTCTAGGGTTAATCCACAAATTCTAAAAATTCTCTTAATTTTGAACTCCAGTGTACTACACATCTAGTTACATATATATATAACCAGGTACGCGTCTTAAGGCTTGGGCCGACTGGGCCCTGGCCAATAGGGCCTTGACTAGTTCTCGACTCAACCTTAATAAGATCGTAATTCGAATAATTTCAATGGTCAAATGTAATTTCTGGTTGTATTCTCCAAAACTGGGAATTTCGGACGATATGTCAACTGGCTACATGTGATGACCGTTGCCGACGTACAGGCCGACTGGGCCCAGACTAATAGGGCCTTGACTAGTTCTCGACTCAACCTTAATAAGATCGTAATTCGAATAATTTCAATGGTCAAATGTAATTTCTGGTTGTATTCTCCAAAACTGGGAATTTCGGACGATATGTCAACTGGCTATATGTGATGACCGTTGCCGTGGTACAGGCCTAGACTTATCCCCATACACCATCATTACTCATGCAGTCAAAAGGCGGCAGTCAGTCGAGCCGGTTTGTGTGATTTAAGTCTTACATATTTATTTTATCCTGGTTTGTACGAGTATTTGACAACATATGCTATATGTACTTTTGTACTACAGCATATAGTTTTGTACTATATGTACTTTTTAGGGTCATAGGTGGAGCTTACATTTCTGTAGCTTCAAGAGTCTCAGACTCTTCAAGGTCCAGGGCTTCAAGAAGTCTCAAGACGTCCTTATATAGCGTACTATATATATTTCTAAAAACCAAATTCGCATATCGAATAAATGTGTCACAAAAAATATCTAAAGATTAGAAAAGCATGCAATATTTAAGCAGATAATAATATCTTAATTATATCTACCATATAAAAGTTTTCATTTAACACACAGGATAAGTATATTTTATGCATCCAAACTGTTACATATTTTCCTGTAAAATAAATAACAAAGATATCAAATTTAAAATAATTGTTTATTATTTCTCTTCTGGGTTTTTTAAAACTTTACATGGAAGAAAACGTTGCATTTTTGATGAATACTAATTAAATGTTGTAGGACATACCTGACAAAATGTCTTTTTAGAGTCTTGCATGCATATAATTGTCCATCAGTCAGATTTTGACATGCCATTACTTCTGCAAAGCTACCTTCACCTTTTTTGCCGAGGATTCGATATCCTGAAAATAAAAAAATACACAATATTTTTCTAAAAAAATACAAGAACTCAAATTCACATAAAAGAACATTATAAAGTTTCTGTCCAATTATATTATATTATAATATAATACGTAATTCACATCCATTTATATTACTATTCAGTCTATTTTTATGTCCATAAGACTGCCTTCCACACTCAAATAATCTGTATCCCGTCTGCGTCTTTAGAAAGCCCTAAAAACTGCAGATTATTTTATTTAAGTATAAAAATTAATCATTACACAAATAATATATATGCGTGATGCGTGGTGAAACTTAATTTGCACATCAGGGGCATTCAAATAATCAAAATAATATAAAATAATATCCTTAAAAATTAATTAACCGCTTTCTTGTCTATGCACTGTTAAAGAAGTATTTGTACTCACATTTTCAACTTGAACATAAAATTCCATTTTCTCTTTTTGCAAGGAAAAGACACTCTTTTAGTTTGTAGAGGCTCAAAGTTCTTGTGTGTTAGTAAGGTGTAAATGTTTGGAGAGTTAGGTCGTGGAAATCATGTCATTTATCACTTGATAGGGGCTCAAAGTTGCGGTTGCTCTGCAGTACTTTTTATGTGGTCAGTTAACAGTCTATTCAAATCAATATAAATACTATTTAAGCGTATCGATATTTTATTAAACATGCTTTCATCAAATGCCGTATTCATTTACTTGAGAATACTTTCCAGCAAATAGTACATGGACCATATAATCAAAAATAAGTTAAAAAATAAAATAATTCAGTGCAATGCATGCATGTGCATTATGTTCGATTAAATCGAGGCTCGTACAGAGCGTATCATACGTAGAGTATATATACCACATGAAAATATATATTTTTTCAGTTTATAGTTCTATTAGAACTTTGAGTTAAATGATATGTTTAACAAGATTAAAATAAACTCAATATCATTATCTAAGAATAATTTGTTGAATATTCTTTTTAATTTTTCTTAGTGATATCATTTTTAAATAGAAGCATGGTGGCTCAAGTGTTAGATGGGCCTAGACAAATACTGGTTAGACCAGACAAAAATGCTCAGCTTTACAAAAAAACCAACGAAGTGTCTGTTATATAAAATTTTTATCAAGAACAAAAAAAATATTTTAAGTTTTGAGAGGTTTTTCGTATAGAACTACAATTTCGTAATAATGATTAGTTCAAATTCCTTCCAAAAAAAAAAAATGCTCGTGGTTTTTTTAAGATGTAACACCGTTACCATCGCTACGATAACGAAGCATTGTAACTTGGCATCTTAACTATCATTAACCCACTAAAAACAAGAAATAACATAAGGAAGCTTATGATTTAGGGTTTCATTTTTCAATCATTGTTTTAGATTACCAGCAATATCTTACCTTAAAAACTCATATATCAGATTAGGTCTAGGGTTTCCAGTCTTATTCTGGCGCATGCTTATTCAAAATTTAGAAAAGTAGTGGTGGAAGTAACTCTAATTTTTAATATAAAAATAATTCAAGTATTGTGTATATTTATTTAAGAAATTAATATCCATTATAATATTTAGATGTTTTCATTGATATCCTTTGGGTCGCCTTGGTATCCTGGTGATTATGGTCAAGAACTCTTGGCCGGAGTATCGTGGGTTCGAGTCCTGTGCTACTGAAAAGGGGTCGATGCACATTAAATTTGTCAAGATCCACTGTCCTCTCGTTGGCATGATGTTGAAGTTTGAGACGGGAGGTGTCAGCTCAGGTGTCGATCCGTCACTAATAGCTCTCCTGTTAAGTTATACTGTGATGTTAATAAAAAAAACTCTTTCTCAATCACTGATATCCCTTGGAGATCATTACAAAGCATTCAAAGAAAAACTATAGAGTAACTCAAAATCAGGATAAAGTATACAAAATAAAAGGAATAGTAATAATAAAGTGAAGTAAAAAAAAAGAAACACCGAGGTAAATTTTAACAATTTCCCTTATTGTAACACTTTATTGTGAGAGTATGCGAATAGCTTAGAGTGAGCACATGCACCTGTAATTGCAGGCTTAAGAATATTTGACTTGCAGTTTTAACTTCATAGAATATTAATTTCCAGAACTCACAAACACAATCTGATATTTTATCCGTTACGAAAATTAAAAGAAACAGATTTATATTCAAAATTTTCTTAGAGTGAGGGGGAAAAAAGACAATTCAGAAAACCAAATTCTTAGATGATGTTTTAGAATCCTATGAGTCGATTAAAAGTTATTGAAAAATGAGAACTATTTTTAAAAATATCAATGAAATTCTTCTTCTTCTCTTCTTTAATGGCTTGACAGTCCTGAGTGGACAAGGGCCCTCTCTGGAAGTTTTCTCCAGGCATCTATACTTTTTTCAACTGTTTTCCAGTTTTTGACCTTTAAAATATTTACGTATTTTTTGACACAGTCAATCCATCTTAAGGTATCCGACTGGTTGCGACAACTTTTTTTTATAAAAAAAATGGAGATATGTGGATTTTTTTTGTTGTTTTTAGATTTTTTTAGTACATTTAAAGAAAAATATGCTAAAATTAAGAAGAGAAAAATAAATTATTATAATTAAAATGGGTAAAAATTGACAAAAAATAACATAAACGCGGTCCATTGTGTACCAAAGGTTTATGAACAAATTTTCAATTTTTAATTCTGATGTGTTGCTATATGTTATTCATTGTTAAAATGACCTTCAGGATAAGAGATATTTTAATTTTTACAAAAACTAGAGCACTTTATCTCAGTTACTATATGAAATTGCTTAAAAAAACAGTGATTATATTCACATAAGGGACTGTAAATTTTGTAATAAAACAGTGATTAATAAATCTGAAGGTTAAAACACTTCTACTATTATACAGAACTTACACAAAAAATTTCAGTTAATTATTTTCAAAACTTTTTCAGCAATCGCTGACCTCGTTTGATTATTTTCAAAAAATCACATTTCGAGTAAAACGCGTTTTAAAGTGTGGCATCTTGCTTAAAGTAATGGCATCTGCTTTTACTAAAACACTTGTAGTTTTTGTTCTAGTGAACGGAAAATGATAAACTTGGTATTTTTGTAAAGCTAATAGGATGACCTATGAAATAAAGTCATAAAAACGTTTGTCAATTTTTGGCAAAATTCACAATTTTAGGGTAGTCGGATACCTTAACGGAGGTCTGCCCTGTGTTCTATTTCCCATGGGCTTTGCAAGAAAGGTTTTCTGGCTGCAACGATCTTCTTTCTATCTAGCCAAATGACTAGCCCATTTAAATCTCTGTAATTTGACAAATTTTACTATATCAGGTTGTTTGTAAATTTTGTAGAGTTCTAAGTTAGACCTTCTTCTCCATGACTCGTCAATGAAATTAGTGACTCATTATTCTAAGGGGAAAAACTGTTGATGGTTAAGTATCATAAAACTACTCAAATCAAATAGTTGTTTCTGTATTTAAACGGAAACTCAATTTTTTATTCTGCATGTAAATTTCTTTAAAAGAAGTAAATATTTTTCAAAAAAATATCATTTCCCTCTATTTTTGTTATTCTTATCATATTCAAAAGGCATAATCAAAATTAAGCTAATCGCATTAAAATAAACTTATTTTTCTCTTTCGGTTTCAAAATATTAAAACATTGCTATTAGCCTTTTCAGTCCATAGAGCCATTTCAAGAAATTGTTTATATTACATTGGTTCTTTTTCATAACTGTGTAAGCGCAGCCTATTTGGCGACGCTCCTTCACCGTCTTGCCTACCTAAGGGTGTGGGGGGAAACAAAGCATCACCAGAAACTTCCATAATACTATTATTTTATTACTATTCAAACACACTTAATCAATCACAAGTGAAACTACAAAAGGAGACTCTAGGAGTGATATATAAAGAGAGCAATCTATTCTAAGTGAACAACTCTAAGTAAACACGTCTAAGTGAACAAGCGCAAGTGATCTAATTAACTTAATCTGATTCAATCTATCTTAGATCCTTAATCCACTAATTTATTATCTTAGCAACTCCTTCCTTAACTCGTGCTGTATTTATGAAATACTCAATGAAATATTCTCACCTACGAATCACTGCAACAGCTCTCCGGCTCCTTCTATCTTACATCTTCAAACCCTATAGACTTTATATAGTCAAACTAATTTAAATATCAAGGTCTCTTCTTGAGAGGCTGTGAATTAACGCGAATGCTGGCCCCAAAGTTTCCCCAAGAGGATAAGTTTTAAGGTCGTGAATAGATCCGTCACAACTGGATAGAGGAAAGTTTTTCCATATTTTTAGTTACTTGTATATATTTTTAATTAAATTGTTAGAAAATTTTTAACTTGTGCTATATTTTTTAATTAATTTATACTCTGAAGTAAAGAATAAAAGTGAATTAATATATTTCAGATTTGTTGTAAGACCATAATAAATTTCTAGTTCAATGCACTTAACATGGAAATGGAGCAGATAGAATTTCGATTTTATCAAAAACTAACTAGTAACATAAAAGATACTTGCTTTAAGTGTTGTTATCTATGTTGAATTTAATTGGTCATCTAAGTCCACCCCCCACCACCTTGGTACTCTAAGTGTGTGGAAGTTATTATAATGAAAAATATTAAATCATATGCTGTTATTCTAACGTATTTAAAACTTTCAGATTCACTGCTAACACATTTAAATTACTTCCAAAGTATCTTTCATTCAAAACCAACCTATTAGAATGGTTCAAAAAATATTAATGCAGTCGAACCCCGATTAACGAACCCCTATTTAACGAGTTTCGCGACTTAAAGAATTTTTTTTCTTTCTCCAATTAAAATGAAGGCAAAAACCGCTATTTAACGAGTCATCAACCCCGAATTAACGAATTATTTTAAGTGTTAAAATTTCACCAGTTTGAATTAGAAAAATTTGGATATTTTTTTTCAAATATCCTTTTTGTCCGTAACAGAAAAATGATTTTTCTTGTTCGTTACAAATTTCGACTGCAAAGGGTGCAAACTATTATTATACTTTAAAGGATGTAGGTGAGTTATGAGTGATACCTATCGTGTGAGTTTTGAATAGAACGGAAAACTCCTTCCATTTCTCATTCCATTCCACAACTCAAGGGATACTTTAAGATTTTAACGATTATGTTGCATTTGATTAGGGACTGCCTATCTCTGGGTAACTTAAGCTCAGAATATTGTCTTTCTGTCGGAGCCAATGAGTAGCGATTCTAATGAAGAAATTGGTAATGAAACTCTTATAAAAACTGTTACATTTTCTAATGCTTTACATTGCATGGAAATTGCGAAAACATACCTCATGCAGCAGGATCTAAATGACGCAGTATTTTCTTCCTCACATAAAGTCGAAAAAAGAAAAGACAGGATTCAAAAAGATTGTCAAACATCTATTCGCCAGTATTTTAAATTTCTCCTTAAACTGATACGTAATAATAAAGTAATAGTATTTTTAGCTGCTGAATAAAAAGCAGTTAATTTTTATGGATATTTTCTGTGTAGCTGCTTATTACAGAATTTTCAAAAGGTAAGTGCAAAAAAAATTGTGTTTTGCTTAGACCCTGATACAACAAAAAACCTCTATTGAACGAACAAAATGTTCAGTCCCAATGAGTTCGTTAAATTGGTATCCGACTGTATTTTTATTAAGCTAATTCACGAATTATGTCATCCATTATTTAAATTTCATCATTTTCTTCATGCTCACAAATGGCTCATTTTTTCTGTTAATGATTTAATAAAGAATATACGAAAAGAACAAAATTGCTTTTAAAAGCATTTTTCTCATTGATTTATCAATTTCTGCCGTATAAAGCTTTTCCTTAAAAAAACTGTGATGCTTTTTAGTTCAGCAACCTGTCTGAAATTTAAAAAAAGATTAAATAACATACACGCGCACGTGCAAAAATATTTTTAAAAAAACTACCACTGTAAATCAAAAATAATTTTTCGGACTTATATTGACATAAAAAAACTGAAGATTCAATTACTCCACCTTTCTCTCTGCCATTATATAACAAGTAATATAAAAAAAAATTTAAGTCAATTCCTAATTAGATCAACAACAAAAAATTATTTTAGTTACTTTTTATTAAATAGTTACAATTAATATAGATATGTATATACATATGACAGAATCACAATATTATGTGGCAATTAATTTTTATTAATTATCATTACAATGTCATATTGTCATCCAAAACAATCGTATATATAAAATTTCAGTTCAACTGTTCATCTTTGAAAAGGGAGGGAAAAAATCTTTTAAAGATTTGACGCAAGTCGCTAAAAATGAAGCCAACGTGGCTGTATCTGTAATTCTTTAAATAATTAATTTCAGTCAATAATTTTAATTAATTATAATTAAATATTCGTATTGTTGCCCAAAACAATACTGTATACAACATTTCAGCTCAAATGAGCGCTTTAAAATGTGAGAATAGGAAACCTTTTCAAGTTATAACACGTCACCAAAAATGATGCCAACGGAGCTGTATTTGTAATTCTTCGAATAATTAGTTTTAATCAATTAATTCTTATTAATTATAATTAAATTACCATATTGTCATCCAAAATAAGTGTATATAAAATTTCAGCTCAATTCATCACTTTAAAATGTATTTTATTAACGATTGAAAATTTGCACAAGATAAAAATATGTATATAAATAAATATATAAGAGAGAGTGAACTAATAGTAAGAATTGAAAAATGAGCAAAAGTATCCACATCTAACTTCTAATAATGGTGTTCTCTCACGAAACTTCATCAAATCATACCAAATTCATTCCATGTCTTAAAATTTAGACACATTTTACGTTTTTCTGGAAACTATATAATGACTAGAAAATAAATCGTACAATTAAAACACTTTAAAAGCAGGAAACCGGGAATACGAAAATAGTTTTATCTCTAATTATACATTATTAAAAGTATTGAATAAATAAAATTCATGCTATTTCATTCTTGGGGAAAAAACATACTTATTAATTTAAAAAGAATAGTTTTTAATCTTTTTAAATAAAATGAGATAATTGTGACAAATAGGAAAATGTAACGAAAAATAGCTGAGAACATCACCAAAAGTATAAAGGAGATTTCACAGACAAATTTTTGAGTTTCTCAATATTCCTTTTTTGAAAGAAAGAGGTTTTTTGAGGGAGGAATCAAAATTAATTAACCGTATTTATTCGAATCTAAGTCGCCATCACTTCTAATCCACACCCCCAATTCTCTACACTTTTTCGAACAATAAAATTTTAAAATGTATTAAAGGTTCGTTAATATTCGATACTTCAGAAATTGTTTTAGATTTTTTTTATTGAAAAATAATATGAAGTTAATTATTAATTCATTTTACAAGAATTAAAAATTTTCAAACACATACATGAACCTGTAATTACTCTAACCGTCAGTATCATGCTTCTAAAATCATTCGTCACTCCCAATGTCACAGCTAACTTCGGTATTGGTGACAGCGACTCAATTTTTTCTATGCGGTGTCGTCTTCCCTGCCCTTCAGTGCATTTTTATGCAACTTTTTTTTAAAAGAATGTATTACAGAAGAATGTAAAAGAATTATATTAAAAATAGATGAACATTGTATCATTTTGCTTACGCCATCGACGTATATTTGTTTCATCCGTGTCCACTGCTATGTTTCCATTTTTTCTGCAAATAAAACACTTGCATCATAGTGAGCTCTCTCGTCTTGATGCTATTGCAAATATCTTTGATGTTTAGGCGATTAAAAGAAAGCGTATGCAAAACATTTTCTAAAAACGAGTAGACAACGATATTTAAGGTAGACTGAATACTGAAGATAAACTACGGAATGGGATAAGTCATCGATGGAAGTGGCTAGAATGGACGGGGGTTGCATTTTTCCTTTTGAAAGGGGTGGAAGCTCAATTTTCCCCATTCATCAAATCTTTTCCCTTCGATTCTAAGCCGCACACAGTTTTTTGGTAGCATTAATACTGGGAAAATAGTGCGGCTTAGATTCGAATAAATACGCTAATTTCCATAATTCGTGCTGATGCAACAATAATTCTTACTCATTTTCACTTCAATGTAATCAGAGATTTGTGCTGACTGATGCCATCGCTCATTCCTTTGTTACTATTTATATAAATTCATACTTACTGAATCTGCTTCATTAAAAGCTTTTTCATGTATAATTTAACAACACAAAAGGGTATATTGTTTCATGTATTAATAAATCCATTTCGCTTCAGATAATAATGATAAACATTGTGTAAACAATGAAGGGGGAAACTTTTCTATACTTTTGGTGTTTAATTAATTTGAAACAATAACAGGATAAATTGAAAGATATCAAAAAGCAGTAGAAACAAATTGTTTAATATACAGTGAAAATCTTTTAATACGAAATTGAGAGAACTTAAATATGTTTTTGTGTTAAAAGTATTTCATGTTACAGGACATAAAAAACATATGTTCTACACAATTAAGTTGATTAGAGTACATTTTATTTACAAAGATATGTGTATATGCATAAATTTTATAAAAACTGTTCAATTTATGTAATTTTCTCTCTTTTTTTAATTATTGAGCAGAAAAAGTAATGTTATCAGTACCAAAATTTTTGCAGATTTCTGTTTTTCATTTAACAGCCTTAAGAAGCTTTGTCTTCATTTTAAACTAAATAGCATTTTGTTTTCCCCTCAAAGCGTTTTGCCATTTTTTTCCCCTCTAAAATAATAAAAATAATTCGAACCAAAAACTCTGACTTTTACTGTGGTATACTCGTCACTGAATTTCAAAGCCAACTGATGAGTGATGTGATGCTTTTATGTGACCTTTGTAGGGATGGAAGGTGAAAGTAGCTTAGATGAACAAAAGTGGCTCGTGTCACAGGCTATTCTAAAGGTTTTTCAAAGCTCAGTTAGCCTCTTTTCTACGAAACATGAGACGAAACGTACGTATTTTGTTCATTCCCAGAAGGGAAATATTTTCGTGTTAAGCAATTTTCGTTTCGTGTTAAGAAAATAAAAAATGCATGTAAATACATAGTGGTTTGTCGGAACCATTGTATTAACTGATATTTCGTCTTAAAAGTTTTCGTGTAAAACGTATTTCATTGTAATTATTATAAACCAGAGCGGATAGAAGGTGCTATCACTTGCAACTCGTATAAATGTAAATTGTGTATAATATAACTCTCCAGAAAATCACTGCAATTTGCAATTACAAAGGATGAATACCTGTTATGAATTAATTCTGCTGTATTTTCCCATGAGATTCATTTACAATAAAACCGTTCCCCATTTAAATACCACGGGCAACGACACTGTACACTCATTGGCTAAAATAAGTACATCTGAACCATTGGTTTTCGTAATCCCTCTGACTTTTTGGGGATTATAATTAAAAATAAAATGTAAAGAAATAAGACACCTAAACCAGTCCTCCCCCAAGGAATTAGAGGTCTGATTCGCTTTTTCAATGGGCGTAATCTTTTTTCTCAAGCATTCTAAATGGAACCCAACCTTTTCTAATCTGCTCCAAGTGTTGCATTAACCAATCTTCCCACATCCTATCCTCGAATGTACGGGAAGTCCTCACTAGAAAAAGCAATTAAAACTTTCTCAGGATCTTCCATAATTTGGGACAAATAACTGGAATATTTTTTTTAAACCAAAATTGCTTGCATCCGTTTTTAAACTTTACGTTAAGATATCCGTTATAGTGCCTATTCCAATCATTTTCTATTCTAATAAGAATTTTTTTATGTGACTATGTGAATTGTGTGGTTGTCCTCTGTGATGTTAGTCAAAGCATTCTCAAACCTAGTTTCAAACTCTGAATAAAGAGCAATTGAATGCTGAACTTAGATTTAAACATCCTGACTGATTGTCTGTGAAAAATGAGAAAATTCGCGGCCTCCAATATTATATATTATACTGCTTTAGCTTATATAATTCTGTGAAGAACCGCTGAAATGGTTCTTGTTTAAATAAAATTTATGGTTTCACCATGAATTTTATCATTCTGATTCTCATTTGATTAAATTTTCTTATAAAATGAAAGTAAATCTGGTTTAATGTGAGCCACTATCATAGACCCCCATATACACCTCATGAACCCCAAATTATTTTTTCGCTTACGTGGACCTCTTGCAGGTCGTCATAGACCCCTGGAGGTTGATATGGATTATTTTGAGAATCACTACATTAGTGGTTCTGGACTTTCTTATTGATCACAGTATATCACAGTACTTGGTCTTGCTTTGCTGGACTCTGATACTTGCAACAACATCAAACTTCTGTACTCTCGGAAACATGATAAATGATACTGGATTTGTCAAGGAACACTTGTGAAAACAATTCTTTAAATTTGAAAAACAAGGAAAGTAGAATTCAAAATAAGCAACTTAGCGACCTAAATGTAAGAAATATAAATCTGAAAAATACCAAAATTTAGTAGATTTTGAAGAAAGGGACTATATGTTATATTTATTTTAAAAAAGAAATTTTTTAATACTTATCGCTTACAAAATAAATTGAATTCAGAAATATTTAAACATTAAAAAATGAATGTCTGTTTTTCCTACAGTTTTCTAAGTCTTAAAAAAATACTCGATTTACATGAAAAAAATTAACTCACCATTAGACAGAGTAATTGAGAATATAATAAAAGAGCATTATTAAAAATTATTTTGTGCTTTGATCATTGCATCTCATAACTAATACAGCTTCAATATTATAGATATACTTCATCCTTTTCTCTTATTTCACATTAAATTTAACAAAGTTAGATTTTGTATCTTGTATAATTTCGCAACTTATGATCAAAACAAATAGTCTTTATTATTATTATTATTTATTTTTAAAATTTTACATCCTTGCAGCATCGTCCTCTTTCTTTTAATTGCACAATAATTATTTATTCGCCAATAATTCATTTATTTAAGTTTTAAAAAGTATTACCTTTATCTTTGTTAAAAAATGTTTTGTGTGTTTTGGGGTGTCAGCAGAATAAATGCTCACTTTCGTCTTAATTATCACTGAAACACAACCATTGTAAACAATTAAGCTTATTTTTGGAGAGAATACATATATAAAAAGTAATACGTAAGAATATATTAATTACTAATGACCTCAATTATAATTATATATCAAATACGACATACATTTTGTCTTTATGTTAATCATTAGATTAAGTGCATTTATGTAAATGTGTAGTTTGTAGTACAAGGACAACACAGTACCATTGCTGTATTTTTGACATAAGGATAATTTATTCCACAGATCTAATATAATACTATGTATAACTTCCACCTACGAGTGATATACCACAAAAGATCGGTTGAATTCAGAAACTTAATCAAAAGACTCTTAATGTCTTCTACGAGGCACAGGCAAAAAAAAACTGTCGTATTTTAAATCGCTAATTTGTTCTCCACTTATGTAGCACTTGCGGTCGGTGCTACAGTCGTCCTTGATGTGCGTATGCACTGTAATGCTAATGATTTGCAAATTTCATAGCCGCCAACGTATGATGTAAATTTCACATGGTTTGCATGCTCCCTTTAGGGTGTTGCATTTTATGTGGTTAGTAGTGTAAATGGAACTGAAGATGATTATCTTTTTATGAATCAGTAATGGCGAAGAGGAACTGAATTCACTTATGCACCTGGAGATATAACACAAGATGAATATGACGATCTTTTCACGTTATTTCAAAAATGACAGTTCATAAGATAGATCATTTCTTTTAAATAAACATTATTTGAATATAAATATGTAGAAATTTACGTTTTTTACTAATCGTTTCTATATTTATACAGCTAACATTTTTATATCCGGCCTAGAGTGCGCACCCGTAGATTTTGATCTTATTTTTGGCGTTAAATTGGCGTGTTATATGCCGCAATATATGATAAATAAAAAAAAAAGATAGGGAAATGTTCTTCAAGGAAGAAATGCTGAGAATTCAAATCAAGAGACCATTGAAATGGTCTGAAACATGGATTCGAGAGGAAGCCATATTGCTCAAACTTTACAATAACGTTTATATAAACACGAACATTGAAAATAAAATTATTTCCTGAAAAGGAAGCTTGTGGCAGAATAAGTTTCAAAAAACATCTATTGCTGATAAATCCAAATAATTCACACAACAAATCTTCACTTAAGCTTCAGTCGACTAGCAAATCAATTCCTCTAACTAAAATCTGTGCTTCGAATCAAATACACAGCAAAGCTTCTGACCAAATGATAATGACATCCCGACGGAATTTATGGCATCATTTAAGTTCTCGTGTAAAGAATACTAACCAAACGGTTGACCCGCTTCACCTCTTTCCCACCCACCCTCACAGGTGACCAACCTTTTCGGACAGAAGAAAAAGAAGAGTTTGCTCCCGTTTCACACTGAGCGTGTTCGAAGATCGATAGTTGTTGCCAAGCAATGGAATCTGCACCCTTTTGTTGCCAGTTTGTGCTGAGAAATTTCTTGGTATTCTTTTTATGTATAATTCGTGTCTTCAATTATTAGAAAAGATTGTTTGTCATTCATTCCCTTTTGAGCTATAGGTTATATACAAAGAATCTTTTTTTCTTCGAGAATTCTTTGTGCAACTATTCAATCTGTTTTCGATCAGAATGCTAATAATAGTTGCGTCACATTTTAAAAAATATTATTGCTCGATGTTTCACAATGCCTCTCAAGCAAACTCAACTTGTTGTTAGAGAAAAAATTCGAAACAGGAAAGATAAATTTACATATTTATCATTTTTTGTTTGAATGAATCTTTTTTTTTCATACACGTTATGTATCCCGTATTTAAATGTCAATTCATGAAATAGTTTTTATGCCACTAAAAACCAACCATGTAGTGGAGCATATACATATTAAATCCGTTTAGACTCAAAGTCCTCGCGTTGGTGTGATGGAGAAGACGTGTGAGGGAGGGAGTGTTTATTAATGTCACACTATGAAGCAACAGGTGAGCTCCTGGTGATGGACCTCGTAACTATGATCTTCAATCAAGTGACGAGAATGACACCTGAGTTGCTTTCTCTCCAAACTACCACACCACGTTAACAAGAGAATTTTGAGCCACGATATGTGCATCAGCCCCTTTATACGATGGGTCTTCAGACAGACTAGGCTCGAACTCATGACAAGACGACCACAAGTTCATGACCAGGACTACAAGGCTACCGTGGCATCTATTGAAGCTGGGAGATCGGAATGCCATCTCAGATTTCATTTTCAACAGTCGAACATTGTTCATAATTATGAGGTCCATTGCCAATAGCTCTCGTGTTGCTTTGAGAAGTGCAACGTTAATAAACAATTAATCAATCAATCCGTTCTTTAATATTTTACAAAGGAAATCAATTTTATGCTTACAAATTCGACGCATAGGTCGTCGAAAGAAAAAGTTCGTCTTTGCATATATAGTTTATGAATTTAGGTACGATGAGAAACACATTCTAAAATCTTTGGCTCTTATTAATATTAAAAATGCCCATCAAATTAACAAAAGGTAATGTATAGGTTACATAACATACACATTTATTTATTATGCTGGGTTTGTAAAATTTAGAAGTGTGTATACATTCGCTGAAGCCCAATGGCTGAGTGGTTAGTGCATCGCGCTTTCACGCCACAGGTCTAAGGTTCAAACCCCGGGTTGGGCAAGGTTGATTTATCCTTTCGTCCCTTAGTGGGTTGATAAAATGAGCACCAAGCTTGCTTGGGAACACTGGGGGTTTCGCGTCAGACTGACCTCCTGACAGGGACGTCTGTTCATGCACCTCAAGGCCCAAGGTCGCGTATACTGGGTTGAGTACAGTACGCCTTGGTTCACGGGCTGTTGCGCTACTGAGTTAAGTTAAGTTGTATACATTCACTAATTACCCAGACACTTTAATACACCGCTGGCCACACAAAATGACATCACGGTCAACTGTAGCACCACCAGCAAGCGCTATACAACGGGAGAACAGATTGACGATTTGAAATACGACAACTGTTTGTTTTTCTTTTTTTACATAAGCTGTTTACTTATGCTTCGTGGAAGACATCAAGAGTCTTGACTAAGTTTCTGAATTTGATCAAGGAAGAGCAGTAGACTATAGGGTTTGCGGATTATCCTTCAGAGAAATCCGGTCAACGTGTTGGGAGAAACCAAGCAACTGTGATGAGAATCTGTCGTCGCTGGATGCAGGAAGAAACAGCAGACCGACGGGAACGACCGCACCCACCTCGTTGCAACACTGTCCGTGATGATAGGTGGACTGTGTACATGGCAGTGGTGGATCTCGCGGCTACATGATGAACCATAGCACAAGAGATTCAGTTTGTTATGCAGGATTCGGCGTCCACTCGTACCTTTCGACGGCGTTTGCAGCAAAGTAGAATGCCCACAAGGTGACCATTGACTCGTTTACCCTTGACTGGAAACCACATGTGCACCACCAATGGTGCCATGAAAGGTGGACATGCAAAACGGAAGGGAACGACATTGTATATACTGACTAATCCCGCTCCTGCCTGCAACATCAAGATGGTCGGATTCAAGTTTGGCGACATCTTGGTGAGAGGCTGCTGAACTACTGCGTTATGTATCGCCACACTGGCCCTTCACCTGGTATCATGGTTTGGGGTGGTATTGGATTTCACTGCCGCACACTCCATTGCCGGTACACTGAACAACCAGCGCTACCTCTCTGAGTTGTTGGAGTCCGTGTGCGGCCCTGCCATACATTCAGCACTTGCTATCAGCCATATTTCAACAGGATAATGCATGACCACACGAGGCACGCAGTGTTTAAGAGTTCTTCTTTACCCATCAGATTGAATTGCTAACTTGGCATGCTTATTATATCGCCAATCGAAAACGTGTGGTCCATGCTGGCACAATGACTGGACGGTGATACACCACCCGCTGTTACACCAGATCAAGTTTGGCAATATGTGGATGCCACATGAACTGCTGTACCCCAAGGATACATCCAAATCCTTTTTGATTCTATGCCGATGGTGCGCAGCGGTTATGGCCAACAAGGGCGGCTACACCTAACTACTGATTTTTTCATCATCCACACTTCACAAGAGTGTGCATTTTTGATCGTTTGATCTTTGTACAACCTTTTATTTGCCAAATAAATTTCACTCTGATATCTTTGATCCTTCTTGGTGTTGCATTTTGTGAGGCCAGCAGTGTATAGAAAGTTAAACATTTACACAGTTTATAATAAAGTATAGATAAGAACTTTTCAATTCAGTTTGTTCAGGGTGAGTGAATCTGTATTAAAGTAGTTCTATAAATCACCACTTGATCTATTGGTGACAGACCTCGTAATTTTCAACATCGACCAAGTTGCGAAGATGACACCCGGGTTGACCCCCCCCCCTGCTTTTTTCCTAATTACTATACCCCTCCATCGGGAGGACATTGAGTCAAGACAGATTTAACGTGCCCCCCTCTACGGGGGAATTAAGTGGCACTAGGCCTCGGAATCATAGCAAGCAAGCCATGAGATTGCGACCAAGACCACAAGACAATCGTGACCATTCAATTTGTTAAAGAAAAAATTGATTCAAATAGAAATGGCTAAAATTTCAAAACAAAATATTCTTTTACGGTTTATAAATTTAAAGTATTATATAAATATTTTTTAAGAAAGTGTTGCATATATGCAAAATAGTTCCCAATTTGATTTATCTATTTTAAACTTGTTGGAAAAACATCCAGATAGTTTTCGCTTAACGAATTAATTGTTGGAAACAAGTAATTACGACTACATGGATTCCTTTTTATATTCGATCCTTTTTATTTTTCAATAAGTGTTTTCTGTATGGGTTTTGCTTTTTAATGTTTGTGAAAATAGAGTAAAAGAAAACTATTTATTTAACAATAGCTATTTTTATATAAATGATTGCGAACACGCGCGAATCATATTTTCTTTCCTCTTTTAAAATTCAATGTTTTCTGTAAGGCCGGATTATTAAGTGGCAATATTTTACCATAACAACAATGAAGAATAAAATATAAATCGATATGAGATCTAAATGAAAAAGGAATGTTTGATAGGACTCTTTTCTTTTTTTTTATATATTTTGCAATAATGGACAGGCCTTGATGTTTGATTCATTTTGTCCAAATATGAAAGATATATTGCGTTGCCTACGTAATTTCACCTCAAAATACAAATAATATGTATCATTAGAATATTTTGCACTTGTTTTTGACAAGAAATTGCACTTAAATACCGTATAATTGTTCCATTTTATAAATCCTTTTATCGTTTACTACCCAGTCAACGTATCGATTAAAAGAGACATCTGAATCACGTTTGCTGACTTACCATTCGACCCTAGATTTTATGCGCTATTTGCACACGCGAACGAGCTATTCATTGCATTATGGTCTGAATAACAGCGGGAAAGAATATAAGCGAATTGCTTATTCGATTTTTATAGGGTGTAAAAAGTTATGGCTCAACTAGTATTCTTTCTCGTATTCTCAAAACACTTTTTCTAGATGGTTACAGAAAATGTTCCTTAACCATGCATGATTAGTATGAACTAAGATAGTCGTCTGCAGCAGCTATCCCCAAACCCCGGGGAGAGGAACAGTACCGATCCGTGGATCAAATAGTACCGGACTGCACGAGGAACATTAAATTACTTTCATTTTAATTTCTGTGGTATATTTCTCTCACTTTTGTGTTACTTTTAATGGAAATCACTTAAAATTCCATGTTAAATCCCTTCATGTGGCCGTGGTAGCCAATTGGTAAAGGCATCGGATCATGGCTAGCGTGTCATGAGTTCGAGCTCAGTACCCCTGAAGACCCGCCATGTAGGGGAGCGATGCGCGTTAAATCTGTTGAGAGCTTAAACGTCTTCCCGTTGGTGTGGTGTGGTAGTTAGAAGAAGGGGGTGCCAGCTCAGAGGCCGTCCGCGTCACTTGACCATGGTTCAAAATTACACAGTCCGTCGCCAGAAGCCCTCGTGTAGCTGAACAGTGCGACGTTAATATTCACCCACTCACTAAATCACTTAAAAGATCTTTCTTGGTGTAACTGTATTTTATTCTGAAAACATGTTTAAATACAACTAAATTAAAATTATTAAATCAAAACAATTAACGTCTCCCACATCAACGGACAGTGTTATCAAACGTTGACCGGTCCGCGGCAATAAAAAGGCTGTGGAACATTGGTCTACAGCTATATATGGATAATTGATTTTATTTTACTTTTATGTTACACTCCGAAACAACACGATGACGACATCTCATCTGACACTCCTCTCTCCAAACTTTCACACTTGTTAACGTGAGAACTTTGAGCTTCAAAGCCTTTAACGTGAATTAATCTCTCTACATGGTGAGTATTTAAGGGCCTCAAGACTCGAGCTCATGACTCGACAAAAAATTTTCTGACCATCAGTTCATGACCATGACCATTCAGCTATCACTGAATAAATTCAATCAAATTAATCAAATTAAGTGCATACGTCGGTTTCAGATCCATTGGTTCACGTATGTTCTCTGCTCGCTGCATTGAATACATCCACTGTCTAGCATTCGCTCATAGTTGTTCAAACATTCAACCATTCAACAAAGCCCTCGTGTTGCTGAATAGTGCGACATTAATGTTCACTCACCCACTCACTCAAACATTCAACCTGACAATTTAGTTTCTGTAGTAAAAATAGTTATCTAACATATTTTAAAAGAGGGACATAATGTCAAAAATAAGTTCAGAGAATAGAAAACTTACAATTTTAATACAGAATGGCCACATCTACGCCGCACTGGATGGACCGCTATACTTACAAACATTAACAGTAGCCTGTACCCTAGAAGAGTTCGTCCACCCTGTGTTCTATACTAACACAAACAAATGCGCCTCTAACGATCCATAGAAGTAGGTCATATTTCAGTTTAGACTAAATGTCCATGGGATGCAATAGAAATTCTTCCATATATATGTATATGGATATTTGTATATATAAAATCGCTTCACACTTCAACACCGTTCAACGTATCACTATGAAAATTAGCCTGTATATGTATTTTTTGTGGAGAAGGTTTTTGGGCTATCCTCATTGTTGCAGCTTCCCACCTAGGTGGTGCTACAGCATATCAGCTTCTGCACCGTTCAATCAATTGCCAAGTTGCAAACATTGTTACAAACTTGGTTCTATCGCCAACATTTCGCCATTATAATGTAAGAAACGGCGCTGCTTGCTAATCTTACGATTTTAATATAAAATAAATACTACAAAAAGTAACGTATTACACATCCAGATATAAATTATTAACATTATTTTAAGCATTCATTACACAAAATTTTTAATAATGTGTTACTTTTGCTGAGCAGAGATCAGCTTAAGAAGGTGTTTTCAAAAACCGACCCACAAGAGAGTTAAGGGGTGTTATAAAAAAACCCTTTTTATCAGCTATTAGACTTAAATTTTAACAAATATGGTTTTTTTGTTCAGCTAATGTATGCACAAAATGGTTTTTTATTTTGTTCAATTTGCAATTCACGTAAAATAAACTCATGAAAAACTTATTTATCCTTCAATTTGTATTGTTTAACTTTTCAATTCACTCGTGCGAAGAACAATTATACCAGTATATATACATATATAACCTTTGGAATGATGTTTGTTGTGCCATGAGTAACTAAAAGTATGAATAACTTCTACACTAAAAGCGATTATTATTTGAATCAAGCTGGAAATTTGCCATGACTGACTCAACAATTGACGTCCAACGCATATCAAAAACGTAAATTTTTATCTATCATTCTTTTTGTAGTATTTCACAAGAATTGTTTTTTTTTTTTCGCACAATCTAATGCTGTTTCATAAATCAATTCGCTAATGAATAATATTGAAAGGTTCTTTTTTTTTGGAAATAAAGTAAAACTTCCTTATTTATTCATATTTTAAACAGTCTACCAGTTTTTATACTTTTAATTAACAAAATTGTACTGTTTCTTTGTGCATTAGAAAAAGAAATTTCTATTGAAGCTCAAAAACAACAAAATTAAACGTTAAAAAATATTCCGGAATTTCCTATGGAATCGAAACTGCTTAAAATTTTATTGAAATCCAGTTAAAAAGAAAAACTCAATAACATTTTACAATTATAAAAGCTAAAAGCGAAAACTTTTCAATAAAACCTCCTTTCCTGTTTCAATGATTGTTCTTAATAAATCTTTTTAATTCAAAATTACAGTTTTGCTTATATACAGAAATTTTAGCATCAAATTAATTTTTTCTTGTCATACAAAAAGGGCAAGAAAACGCATATATTTCTTGTGTTTATGCCCTGTTCATCAAAAATGAAAAGGAATGGTGAAAGATAAAGTAAAAACGAGTAAAACGTGTTTATCCATGTCAGCTGCACAATTCGTGGTTGTTTTCCCCTTTATAAGTGCCATTAATGTGACCAAAAAAAATCGTTTCAGCGTAACATACTTCTCTGTTTAAATGCTATAAAAAAAATCCATATATATATAGCATTCTTTTCTTCAGCATTTTAAAAGTTTACGATGCTATTGCACGGAATTCAGACATTAAAGCTTCATTCTCAGTAATTGGGTTCACTACTTGTAAAAAGGTTTCTTAAAGTGTTTTATAATCTTCTTATTCACAATATATCAGAAAAACTATACTTGATAATTCAATTCATTTTTAACCAATTATGATTGTGAAACTTTTGATTATTTTAAAAGTTCGCATTTCGGACACAAGTGCTTCTAAAACTTTGTTCTTGGTGCATCTCTGAGCCAGTAACAGAAAATTTTTAATTTACTCTAGTAGTATCTCAGGAATATAAAAGTGATAAATAAAACAGAAAGCTGATTCCAGAGCTGTAGTAGTGGATTTATATACAGTCGGACCCCGATTTAACGAGCCCCTATTTAACGATTTTTCCCCTATCAAAATGGAAGCAAAAACCCCTATTTAACGAATTATTTCAGCAACAGAAAAAAAAATTTATTAGTTTCGATTAGAAAAAATTTGATTTCTTTTCCAATGACATATCTTTTTGTCTTGAAATGAAAAATACTTCTCTTGTAAGCCGCAAATTTCGATTGTGAAGGGTGCACTTCATTATTAAACTTCACAGGTGCAAATGCGTTATAAGTGAAACCTACCGCGTGTTTTAAATAGGACAGAAAATTCCTTTATCTCACCCCGCTTTACAACTCATGGAATATTTTAAGAGATTCTACCATTTGCTCCGATCAAGGCTGATACATTTTCTATTTCTTAACATTGTTTAGAAACTGAAAACATGCGGCAGGATGTAAATGACAAAGTATTTTCTTTTCTTCATAAAGTCGAAAAGGAACTCTTTCGAGTCAGAAATCAAAAAGATTGTCAAACATCTATCATTCATTTTAAAAATTCTAATTAAATGGTGCTTAATAATTCACTAATAGTATTTTTATATGTTGAATAAAAAGTGGTGTAATTTCTAATTACGGATATTTTTTGCGTAGTTGCTTATAGTAGAATTTCCAAAAGGTAAGTGTAAAAGAAATTTATGTATTTTGGGCCCCGATATTACGAATAATCTCAGTTTAATGAATATAATGTTCGATCCGGATTAATTCATTAAATAGAGGTCCGACTGTACTTATTTTGATTTATTGATCAACGCGAGGGTTGTTGGTGACAGACCTCGTAATTTTGAATTTCATTCAAGTGACGTGAATGACACTTGAATTATACTCCCCAACTTCCACATAAGCTATGTTGAGGATTTAGAGATTCAAAGGATTTAGCATGTATCGGCCCCACTTCTCGGCGAGTCTATAGTAGCACTAGAACTGGAACCCATACTTGGAAAGAAATAAAACTAGCTATTAGTGACTACTGTGACCTTTCTGCTACCGTGGTTGCTATCCTATTCAATAGATAGTAATTTTTTATAAATAATTAAGAAGTGGTTTCATTGTCGTTTTATATACACCTGAATAATAAGAAATGTTATTTCCTTTATTACAAAATATCATTATAATTTAATTTTATCTTGAAGTTTCTACGCTTCGGTTTTCATTGTAGAATGATTGAGAGGAGAATTTTATATAGAACTTTGCATAAGGTACTTCTTTTTCTTTCTTGGGCTGCTGGTGTACTCCTGCAGTTACTAACATCACAATTTGAGAATTACCTGGTTTATATAAGTAATTAATGCGATTTATATATATCCTAGATGGTCTACCTGTTCTTCGCACGGGTGAATTGAAAAATCAAACAATACCGATTGAAGGATAAAGAAGTTTTTAATGAGTTAATTTTCCGTGAATTGCAAATCAAACACAAAAAAAAAGCTTTTTTCATATCTCAGCTGAACAAAAAAAAAACCATATTTGTTACATTTTAATTCTGTAGGTATAATAGCTGATAAAAAGGACTTTTTTTAATTTTTAACACCCCGCAACTCTCTTGTGGGTCGATTTTTGAAAACACCTTCCTAAGCTGATCTCTGCTGAGCAAAAGTAACACATTGTTACAAATTTTGTGTAATGAATGCTTAAAATAGTGTAAATAATTTATATCCGGATATGTAATAGTACGTTACTTTCTGTTGAATTTATTTTATGTTAAAATCATAAGATTAGCAAGCAGCGCCGTTTCTTACATTATAATGAAATTCAATGGAAGCATAGAGAAATGTTGGTGATAGAGCCAAGTTGACATCAGTTTTGGCAAACATGTTGGCAACTTGGCGATTGGTTGAACGGTGCAGAAGTTGATATTCTGTAGCGCCACCTGGTGAGGAGCTGCATCAAAGAGAACAGCACAAAAACCTTCCCCACAAAAAAATATATATACGTGCCAATATTCATAGTGATCGGTTGAACGGTGTTGGAGTGAAGCGATTTCATACATACAAACATACGTTTTTATACTTGTATATGAGAAAGATATATTTTTTAGCTGAAAATTTAATTATATGACTTGGGTGTAATGCAACAGATTTTAAAAATTTGCTTACAAATAGTATATTCGAATTTAGTAAATATAGAACAAGATTTTTATTTCTGCGAAACTGATTGATTTGAAATATCGAAGCAACGGGAAGGATTCGTAATATTGAGCCACGAACAAATAACACGGATGACACCGAAGCTGACATCCCTTTCCAAACTTCCACACTATCCCAACGTGAGGACTTTGAGCTACAAGAGGTTTATCGTACATCAGCCCTCTTTACTGCAAGTCTTCAGTGGCACCGGGACTCGAGCTCGTGACTCGAAAACACCGAGTACGAGTTCGTGACCATGACCACTCGATTACCGCAACCACTAATTAACTCTTAAATAGAGCAAAAATCTCTCTTCTTTGTTTTCTAACAGCATTGTACATAATATCAAAAGACTCGTATTTTTAACAATTCTGAACTCACAGCTTTTCCTATTGATTGATTGATTAATTTGTGATTGAAATTGTGGTTAAAAAATTATTTGCACGAAGACAAAACTTCAATTAAAGTAACTCAAAAATAAAAAGCTTAGTTATTATTCCAATATTCAAAAGAAAGAATGGATCTCTAATACCATATTATACCAGCTAGTTAATTGCAAAATTTATAGTTTAAAATTGAAATAAATTATTGCTTAATCAACAAGTTCTAAAGTAATATTCTATTTAAGAAATCTTGCACGCATGTGGTATGAGAAGAATTTTAACTATCACAGAGACACACAATCAAATAATTTAAGAGTTTAAAGAAAAAACTCTCTTGAACAAGACACTGCACAAAATTTTAATTTAGATAATATAGTCGACTCATAACTGCATGCTACTGAAGAAATTACATGAACATAATATACTGAATTTTTTTAAAAATTATTCCAAATTTTCTGCAACTTACGTCTTTTTTATAGTAAATAGTTTCAAAAACAATCTTAAAATCACACTGTGAGAAAAATTTTCTCCGATTACCTTCAATTGCATAAAATTGAATTACGTATAGAAAAGTAATTTAAGAAAGGATATAGACTTGGCATAATTAAAAATTTTAAAAGTCTATATGACTTCAAAAATTTGGTTATACAGAATATATAACTGAAACAATATTGCGTAGAAGAAAAATATTTACAACGATTATGTTATTTTCTTACTAATTACCTTGATAATTTCGTTTTTAATCAATATTTGCGTTTACAAATTTGATAACCGCTATGATATACGTTTTTTTTTTTCTTTTTACATCGAAAAAAAATTTTTATTTAATGGAGTTAAGGAAAAAAAGATATGGCTCTAAAAATAGTTTTGACTTATTTAGAACCAGTACTGAAATTTAAATGATATAACACAATAAAATAATTCCTTTGAACAAACACTACATATATTTGTTTTCTGAATAAACAGAAGTGAAAACAAATGCAGTACTTCCTCAAAAGTAAAATGAGATTTATAAACAAAATGAATATAAAAAAAATCGCATTTTCTTATGAATTCATTTGGTCTGTGAATGAAATGAAAATTACTACGGTCGCTTAGAACAACTATTGTGCTAAGCAGAACAAATGCTAATAAAAGAAAATGAGAAATGTAAATCCGTGATTTCCATTTTGGACAAATGCCCATCTAAAAGAGTACCTTACTAGTATCATCTCTCGTTACTACTTCAAATTACTATTTTTCAACGTCAACATTATGTGCATATACTGAAAAAATACAGCTTAAGTTCAAATATATATTTTAAAATGATCTGAGATACTCAAGAATCATCAAGAAAAATCAATTGCTCTAATTCAAACAGATAATTAATAAACTAATTGTAGAATCCTTACTGAAATCTTGTGTGTGTGATTCAAAATATTCTGCTAAAAATAAAAATGATTTCTATATTTTGCTTTAATTGAATAGCTGTTCTCTTCTGATCATCGAACGTAGTATAAAATCCAATTTATAAGATGATAATCAATTATTTTAGTAATAAGTATTTGAGAACTCAAATATATTGGAATAATTTAATATTAACACATTTAAAAAAGAGAAAAAATACGAAATACTTTAATTTCAAAGTCCTTAATTGTCGGGAAAATTGTATAAAATAAAATTAAGAATAAGAATAATTTTTAAAATTGTTTCATTTAATAAATATTTTACCATAAAAGTATAAAAAATATTTTTTGTCAAACAGGGTATTCAGTATTAAATCAGTATTTAAGTTGATGAACATTAGCATAAGAATATAGGACCAGACATCAAGACACACAAATAAAAAGATTCTAATAATTTTTCTCACAGCAAAATGAGAAATTTCGTTTCTTAAAGTGAACTGAACTAATTATATTAATAACAAAATTTATATTTAAATATATCGAGAGGACTATTCGAATCATTTAAGTCAAACGATATTTATTGTCTGTTCATGTGTATAGTTTTTTATAATTATTCCATAAAAGAATTCTAAATTAGTAATAACTGCTTTAAGTAAAATTAAGCTTAAGAATTAAAATAACGTTTTTTAAAAATATTTTTGTAACTTAAATTTACTTACATAATTTGCAAAGGCAAACTAGTTATACTGAGAAGATTTAAAATAACGTTGCCATTTTTTTTTCAGAAATATTTTGTGTTAATACATGAGATTCAATGTCTTAATCCCCATTGTTTTTCTAAAAATAACTTTGAAACATAACTAAAAGAATAAATATTTATCCATTTCCTAAAATAACTAAGCCAGGTAAACCGATTGAAGAGTTTTGCAAGCTTGTTTTTTTCCCTTTGCTTTTGCTAAATTAAATTGGCAAATCAAAAAACAAAATCGTTTGGAATGAAATCGTTATTAAATTAGAAAAGAAGATTGTACCCATTTTACCAGCATCATTTAAACAAAATTCTTTAAATCAGAATGTACAATGCTTCTTCTAAAAGATTATTTCACTTTAATTTTCTTCTTTTTGAAAATATACCTTAGGTGCAAGAAACCAAAGAATTTTGTAAGGAAAACCAAATATTGGACTTTTACGCACCAAGATGTTTATTTTTTGTGTAGAAATTTTTTCAAAGGTAATCCATTTTTTCTACTCTTAGAGCAGATATTGGACAAAAAGAATCTTAAATACGTCAAAATTTATAATTATTGTGAATTGATCTTGTTTTTCCATAAAAGTTGAATTTCTCATGATCTCAAAAAGGGAATAATTCTGAATTTGTTGCAATCAGATATAAATCAAACAAAACTCTTTTTAAACAATCGTTAATTTAAATTTTAAAAAATTGGAATGTAATGTCAGATTAAATATTGTGAGAATCCATAAGAAATAATTCTGTATAACAACTATTTTCAATTTATGGAAAAAGATTATTTGGAAAAGTTGAGTAAAAGTAAATATTTTTTTTCTAATTGGTACTTCGTTTATTTTTCATTGTTATAAAGTACATGAATTGTCAATAAAATATTTTTCTCAAGAAATATTGATTACTAATTTTAAACTTTTGATTCCTTATACAAAATTTCATTCTTTCCCCAAATTTTACAATACTTCATATCATTGAAAACTGTTTTTAAAGAGTTTTAAACTATTGTTTTTCAAATATAAATGCTACATACTTAACATTTGTATCCCAAATTACATATTTTTGTATGAAACTTGACAATTTTTGTTAAAGAAGTTAATAAAACTTTTAAGAGAAACGTGGAACTTCGTAAAATTACTTAAATTCAAATCAAAAATTAAGTAGTATTTCGTGCACATATGCATAATTTACAAACTAACCTCAATCTACAATTTTGTTCTTAAAAATTACAGAATGAGTAATTTTTATCGAATATTGATGAGGATAAAGAAATATTTTCACATAATTATTGTTGAAAATTAAAAGGTATTTTGGTTTCAGAAATAGTTTTAACAAAAAATAAATTATATAACTTACTTTGCACCATGCTAGAATTGCTGGTAGGAAAGTCATCTGCTGTCACAGGCCTTCCACGGAGGCATAGCATCTGATTGTCTTTAGGCACCAACATTAGAGAGGATAAATAAAGTTCCAATAATTACAGAATTAGTTCAATTTTATTAGAATGTACACCCCTTGACTTCTTCAGAAACGTTGTGAAAGTTCTGTCAAATTTGTATAAGATATACGCAATAGCATTCATAAGGAAATCCCGTTTTAAAAAATGTCTTTGTTAAGGTTACACGTCTAATTAATAAAAGTATGATTTTTGAAATATTTATTAATTCTGCGTTCAAGTAATGTAACTGAAGGTTCAATTTTAAACATCGTTTTTATTATTATTCCGATACGAAAAAAATTTCAAACGATAAATTTCTGTAAAAATTATTGTGCACTTTTATTTAAGATATTCGATTTCAGTTCGATATTGTTTCGTTGGTACTTTGTATTTTTCAGTCAAATATTTTATTGGTACTTGGAAAAAGTTGCATGCCAAGAGGGAAGTGTTTCGTACTAGTGCACTCGAGTATCTCCGCTCAAATGAAACATGCTGGTCAAAAAACGTGGAACAAAAGAACGACAGGTAATACGCGACCTCTTACGGTGAATATCGTCTGCTCAATTGCATTAAGTGTGGCTTGGAAAAAGAATTACGCGCCAATCGAATAGGCGAGGAGTCAGGGATCGTACACAAATCAAAAATTCTGAGGAATAATATTCCAAAATAGGACAAATGTGTGTGCGGAAGGGAGGGTGACTATCTGATTTAAAATTCTGTAATTTGAACATACTGAAAGGAGGGAAAATATTAAAACTTTAATAGAATAATTATAGTTCGAAATAAATAACATTTTTTTCTATTTTTTTTAAAAGTTTTTATGCAGTTTTGATCAAGTATTCTTTTTTTAATGAAATGAATAACACGAGTATTTATTAGATATTATGAGGCTAAGAAAAAAGTAAATAGCATATAATCAGCAAATAAATATCAAATGCGAAAAAGAAAAATTAGGTAAAAAGAAAATGTTTTAAATAGTTTCAGAAAATTAAACCCAAACAAAAATATGTATAAACGGAAATTTATTTCAAAAAAAAAAAATTTTTATTTTTAAATAATTAGATAAATAAAAGAAACATAGCATGTTAAATAAAAAATTATAATTTTTTAAATTGACAGATTTCTCTAAGACATCATTTTCAACCAATTTTGGATTAGAAACATTTTTCGAATGATGTTCCACCGTTTTTCCTTCGACATCAAGGTTTGTTTACATATTCAAGTGTGTGAGGGTGAGATTCCTTATAAAATGTGTTCAGATTCTCAAAATATTTAGTAACTTGGTAAGAAACAAAATATGTGATAATTAGTAAGACAATAATCTCCATTTTACGATATTTCTTAAAAGGCAAGCAAATAGCAAAATAGAAAATATATTTCTATAATACAAATTATTAGATAAAATAAATGAGTAATACAAATGCATCAGCTTAGAAAATAACATAAAATTTTAATTTATCATATTGAATAGTTTTTATAAAATTAAATAAACTTTAAAAAAATAATTTTCTGTTATAATATAGTATACTTCATTTGCTCAAAAAATTGAGCAAGAGAATTGCTCATTGTAACTTTTCATACAAAAATTTGAAAATAGTTGAAAATGCTTTTTAAAATTTTTATGAAAAGAACTTTTTTTTAAAAAATTTCATATTTCGTAAGAAACATGTATATAATGTATAAGTTACTGTTAAAGTGTATAATTCAGTTATTTCATAAAATAACTAGGTATTTCATGAAATAACTAGACAAGTCAGTTAAAGTAAATAATAGATGAAAAATTTCATACTTTACCTAGTTATTCTATGAAATAACTGGGTATTTTGTGAAACAACTCAGGATAGACTGTTAAAGGGGGAAATAAATAACTTCAAAGTTATTTTATAAATTAATTGATCATAAATAGCTAAAATTTTTCGAAAAAATACATTTTATCCCTTTTACGGATGAATAATTGATTAATAATAAGGGAAAGCAGATGATATACTTTATTATTACTCATATTGCTAACATTAGTTAAACAGAAAGTAGAAAAAAGAATATGTTGCAAAAATGACATGTTGCAACATGTTGATTTAAATATTATCAACAAAAATACATGCTGGGAAGAAAAACTGTTGCTTCGTAAAACATTGGGTAAACTTTTTTAAACAAAAATGTAAAAGAATATTAATTTAAATTTTATGAGATGCCTTTTTATTTTACTTTTCATTATTTGTAGGAGCAAGGATTCCTGTGATGACACTTTGGATAGCACTGCTTATTATTAACACGCTTTTATAAGTTTCACTAGTATGTAATGGAATCTTGGAACTCGATTTTTACCCACTTTAAAAGAGTTGCACAGATTAATTCAAAATTTTGCACACTTGTCAAGGACCGATGAAAATACAATAATTCCATAATTTTGTTCAATTGTCCTAACCAGAATCATCAGGATTAAGGATTTCTAGGTTTGGCGACTAATTCATTATACCGTTTTCAGATTTGGCAACTAATTCCATATATCATTCCAAGATTTGGCGATTAATTCCATATGCCCTTTGCAGATTTGACGACTAATTCTAGATCCCATTTCCAGAT
Organism: Trichonephila clavata; assembly: GCA_019973975.1. NCBI lineage: Eukaryota > Metazoa > Arthropoda > Arachnida > Araneae > Nephilidae > Trichonephila > Trichonephila clavata. Next base: position 66,532 of record BMAO01032237.1, on the reverse strand, counting down.
TTGACGACTAAAAAATTAAGTTACAACCCTATAAAAGCAAGAACGTTTGCGACAGCAATTTCTTACCATAATTTAAACAATTGTCTTGTTTTTCTGAAAATGGAAATAAAAAAAGACTCGTGCATATGGAAAAAAAATGTATGTTTTAACTTAGCGTTTCTCAAACTGTGGGGCACGCCTTCTGGGGTGAAGGGGAGAGCATATCGAAAAGTCCAAAATAAAAGATTTATAAAATAATTATTAATTTACCGAAAGGAAGCAAAACAAAATACATTCTGACATGATGAAAAATAAAATACCTATTCACACTGATATAAGATACCTATAAATGTATCAGTGCGGCAAAAAGTATTTAATAATTGATTTATCAATACTAAATTTAAACCAAGTTTAGTAATTACTAGTGACTTCCATGGTCTTGTCATATACAAAATATAATACATATATTGATAATATGTGCATTTACAATATTAAAGTCGCATTGTAGCTTTAGAGTCGAAGAACATTATTGTTGCATTCAATACATTGTTGTTGTATGAGGGGGGCGCAATGAAACTTATGGCTGAAAATTGGGTCACGCAAATATGAACAGTTTGAGAAGCACTGTTCTAACCACTAAACCCAAGCATAAAAGTCTGTTTTTCTAAATTCGCTTGTCGGATCTGTAGAATAAAACATCCTTCATTGCTTCATATTGCCAAAACAGCTGAGAATTCATTCAGAGATCTCTCACCGGATTAAATATTTTTTCACAAACTCTTCGATTCAAAAAGTGTACTTTTGTGTCTGATATTTCAGAGAGAATATTGAGCTCTTTTTAGTGAAAAATATCATTGACTTAACACCTTCCTTTGCATGAAATATTTCAAACTTAGCTCTTCCAGATTTCCTTCAGTTGGCTGATCCTACATTTTGCAAACTAGACCGTATCAACGCACTGATAAGATGCCAATGGGTATTCCAGATTCTAAAACATGATACGTTTCAGATTAATTCATCAATGAATAAATGATAGTTTAAAAAACTAAAAATGCATGCTTTATTGTAGATCAAACTAAAAAATGAAAAATAAACTATAGTTTAAAAAAACTAAAAAACACGCTTTTATGTTAAATCGAACTAAAAAGTAATAAAATATTTTTTAATATAAGAATAAAATGATAAACGAGAAATTTAATGTCATTGTGGTAAAAGCGTGGGGTGTTCGATATCAATTGTTATAATTTTTTACTAGTTCTATTCCGAAATGCTGAGTGATTGTAAAAATGTAGTACAAAGCACCCCACACTTTTATCACCATGACATTAATTTCTCGTTTATCATTTTATTCTTGTATTAAAAAAAATTTTTTTTTACTTTTTAATTCAATTTTACATAAAAGCGTGTTTTTTTTTTCTTTTCGAAACAAGCACACTTTTTACTATATTGCACATTTTTCCTTACAGGAGCCACTTCTTAAATTCTTGTCCAGTACCGCAGCTTTGAGCTGTTACCACAGATCGAAGCGTTGTGTCAATATTTGGAACTTCTTCAATTGGAATTAATTCTCGCTGACATATACTGAACTGATATCTAGAGTATCATTGTTTTTTTCAGCCATTTCTAGTTCCTAATCGGAAAAATCCTTCCCATAGCAGCTAGAACTGGTTCAAAGAACTTTCGAGTGCCGTATTTCATACTTTAACGATCAAGTAATCGTTATTCTATAAAATTCCTAGTTAAATCGTAGAATTCAATAATTTTATATACTTAAACAGACTTTTCCAGTTATTTCATGAAATATCAAGTTATTCTACGAAATAACGGATTTCCCACTTTAACGGTAACATATATATAGAATACTGTATTTTAATACACTTACCTTTTAATGTTTATTACTATAGGCTTAAAATATCAATGTATTTTTTTTTTTTTACTATAGCTCAGTACAATTCTACACTGAAAGACTTTTTATTAAGTTCATTATTTATTTACTAACTTCCTTTTCATTTATTCTTCATTTGATTGTTTTTAAAATGTCACTTCCGTACAAGTCGATTTTATAGATTCTATGTAAAAAATGCAATCTCTTAGCTTTTACAGAACAAACGCTTTGTCAATGAGATCTTCAAATTTCCTATCTTGCCATTCTTTTATAAATGGTATTTAGGATCTAATGCTGGAAAAGATGAATTTATTTCCAATACTAAACAATGTCATTTATAAAATGGTTTTCAATGAGATTTGCGTGATCTGATTGTAAAACGCATTTTCTTTTCCTTCTACTCACGCGAAAACATAAAAGCATTTAAAAAAAGTGCAACATTTTGTTATTTTTTACTTTATTGTGAAAACGGAGTTTTTTATTTCTTAAAAAAGAAACTTTCGATATCGATTCGTCAAAAAATACATTATTTTTTAATACAGTAGAATAATGACTGACTTTTAAATACACATGCTAGGTACTTAGAAAGTTTATAAGTATCATCTACTGCTCAAATCCTTTTTTTTTTCAAGGATTATTGAAGAAATATGTCCTTAGAAATATTCTAAAAGTTGTTTATTTCCTGCATTATTATAGGTTTGCAATTAAAAACTCAAAGATTCATAATCGAAATATTCGCATTACTGCTATAAGTCTTTTGTCATTTACCGGGTAGAAACCAATTTATCAATTGACTCTGGGTGACACAGTAGAAAACATAGATTAGACAGTAGAAACTATTCGATTCCAGGGGTAATACTTGCATAGTTAGGAAATAGAAATGAAGCATACAGATTTAGAATTTTATTATACTATATTAGTTATGTGTGTGTGCATCGTTTAAAGATATTTATATAACATGAATATAAACAATATAAAATATAATTATACCCTTGACATAAATAAAAAAATATTTGAAGTTTGCATTTATGATGTGTTATGTATCTTTTAAACATATTTATTAAAATGAGAAATAAACATAAGATATAAGTATTCCTTCAATGTAGTCAAAAGTAGTTGTTTTATGCGTACCTTGTCATTGCACTGCTGTGCTTCACATCGCAATATCAGGGGTATAATTTTTGTGACTTTCAGTTTGACACACATTCTTAACATTTAGTTGTTAAGCAACTTCTTTGTGAACTTGAAGATCTACTTGTAGAACCAGAAGCGGTAAGCAGAGTACATGTATGTCATTTTATTCAAATACCTCTAAATCTCCCCAGGAATCGCATATAAAAATTTAAAATACCTGTCGATTTATTGTTAGTTATTTTCCAGAATTTTTCGCAATTCCGTAAAGTTTACTTTCCATAATTCGGAAGAGGTTAGTTCAACAAGCTTCATTTCAAAACTATCAACTTCATCCTATCAAAAATTACCGAATTTATGGAGTGGTGTAGACTGTCACTGAGAATTGTATAGCGTGCCTTAAGTTACCGAAACATGAGGTAGAGAATGAATGATAGAAACTTTGTGGTTTCGAAGCAAAATAATTATCGAGATTTTTTCGCACATCTTCAACTTTTATTAACCACTGGTTTTTCAAATATGACGACATTGATCTGAATAAGTTAAGGAGCTAAGTCTGGAGAATACGCACAACGCTCCCAGGTTAAGGAAATGAATTCCTGGGTTCGTTTTGCTGTATGTGAATTAGTGTTGTCAGGCATAACGATCACTTTTCGCCTTTCTCAGAGCGTAACTATTCATTTTTCGTATAGAACATAAATTAATTGGATCAATTGGGCCTGGTGACGTTCAGCAGAAAAAATTTAGCAAAATTCCTGAAGCTCGCAACGAATTTTGCTTTCCAACCCTATCATATGTACAATAACGCTTTCTTAGCATGAATATCCTTTTTTGTTTGTTTGTTTGATGTTTATCACTGACATAGATCCACCCGTGCTTTTTTACGCTTAGGATTGTCGTATAAAATCTACTTTTAATCACCTGTAATGATTTTGTGCAACAAATCATTTCTTTTGTACCGAGAAGGCAAATGTATGCAAGTAGTACCGTGCTAATATATCTGGCTCACTTATAACTGTTTAAAACAGTGGCTCTTAAACTTTCGATTGCCTCGGTCTCCTTTTATGTATCAGTTTGGCGTCGCGGAACCCAAGATTTTGAACAACCTTTCACAAAGTCTGTAAAGGGGGGAAATCTTAACATTAAATGGGAGTTGAGACTCTGATAATATCTGGTTTTGTCTGTAGGTATGTTTGTTCTAGTTCAAAATCATAATTCTGGCTGATTCAACAACCTGAAGAATCCCTAGCCATGTGAGTTGAATATTGAAAACACGATACACAATGGCCAGAGACTTTCAGGCCACCGCTAGGTAAGCCCAATCTTTATTGAACAAAATCTAAATGCCACACTGAAAACATAATAATGTGTAAAGTCAATAATACAAGAATAAAATAAAGAATAACAGAATTATATATATAGAGAGAGAAAGTATAAAGTTGTTCATACAAGAAAAGGGGTATCGTTACAAAGCATGTATTACATAAACATACATAAAATACAATAATAAATAGTGCGAGCACACATGCTAGTGCTTGTACAAAAAATATGAAACTCACTAAAAATTGCGATAATTATCTAATGTAAAATTTCGAAAAATGGATTTTTTTTAAAATTTCTTTAGCTGTTTTATACAGCTAAAAACAAAATAATAAGCGGCATATCTCTAATTCACGAATTCTCTTATCGAATCAATTGCTTCACTTTTCAAATAACCAAATTTTCTTTTGTTTGAATTATGTATAAGAAATGTTTTTTTTTTTTGGATAATAGCTAAAATCCAATATACAGGGAAAAATTGTTTTCATGCCTAAAAATATGTCTTTGGTTTGAATCGAAAGATACAATGAGTCTGTGTCCACGTAAAGAAGTTTACACCGATCTTGGTACAACTTTTTAAAATTACGATAGTATAATTTGTACATATGAAATTTTGAAAGTTCGGGAAAAGCAAAATTCTCCTTTGATGGGCTTATCATTAACTAAGAATTTTGTAGATCGTATAGAGTTTTTATGTGATGGATAGGATTCTGTTAGGTATACACAATTCAGAAAGCATTTGTTATTATCTTTTATGTAAAGAATTGCTTTCTTATTTATTTTTTTTAATTTAGGGGTAGAGAAATATTACCACATCCACCTCTGGGGTTGCGTTAATTAAAGAAATGCGCACTGCTAATATGTCAGAATTTAAATAGGTCTCGTGTGTGTGTGTGTGTGTGTGTGTGTGTGTGTGTGTGTTTTTAGAGAGAGAGAGAGAATTATTTTAAATCTGCACTATAAAACAACATGAGGGCTGTTGCGTCTAACCTTCGTAATTTTAAACCTAGAGCAAGTGACGAGAACAACACTTAGCACCTCCCTCTCCTAAAATTCCCACACCGGGAGCCTCGACAGATTTAGTGCATCGACTCAATCTACAAGGCGGGTTTTCAGTGGCTCCAGGACTAGATTCCACGACACTCTGTACACGAGTTCACGACCCTAACCACTAGGCTACGTCGGCCTAGATCTCCCGGAATCACGAAAAAAGACTATGAGGATCCATATAATTAATGAACGTGACATATGTTCTTGTGAATCCTCGAAAAGATTTATAATTTTGAAAATCAATCCCATATTGAATCTAGATAAGAGAATGCGTGAATTTTAACAAATTCTTTTATTCTCTAATGATGAGTGTTCGTCAATATGTTTTCATAAAATGCAAGCGAAAACTCTAATCTAGCGCACGCACACACAATGTTTAGCATATCTAAGTATCTGCAATGAATCACAAGAGAATTAAACAAATAATATACAATTAAAAATCCCTTCGAATCGAAGGACTTTAATTTTTTTTTCAACGGCAATCTTTAACATAGCCCAATCATTGTCTCAGTGCCTTTTCGTAAAGTCTCCAGTTGTATTAGAGGGATATTAAAAGTTTTTCATCCCTTATTTTAGACAACCCAAAGTAGTAATAGGAGAGAAAGTTGTTTATCGTCATGAGAAGACCATTTCTAAGATTGATACTACTTGAGGGATGTTTTTTTTCTGCTCCTCCATCATTTGTGGATAAATCTACGCCAAATTTTGGCTTGCTGCAGCATCTTTTTTGTGTTTTCATAGATATTAGGATTTGTTCCTTGTCTCTCTCGTTATGGGGAAAATCATACATTCTTTTTCCATCTAAGATGAAAAATAGTTTAAAATTAGTATCAATTATCCGAAATGTTTGAAGACCCGAAAAATTCTTACGACGAGAAAAAAAAATCAAACTTACCGATATTCATGGTCGTGATGAAATCTGTTGAGAAAAGTATCCCAAAGAACGGTGAACAGCTAATTCGTTCCTGGTCCTGGTTTTCGGATCGGAATGAGTACAATTTCTATATAAGGAAAAAATATTTATTCGAAAATTTCACAAGCTTCGTAAAGGTTGGCTTTGTAGAGATTATTTAGAATGTTTCTTACCGATTCAATTCCGTAGTCAATCATCTAAAACTCCCCCTACTATGCTTTTGTTGTTTAATACTGCGAAGGCAACCCGTGAATGACTTTCGAGTGAATACCCACGAGTTCTTACTATCACCGCTGAAAGCAAACCTCTTTTAAAGCTTCATATAAAAAAAAAACATTCTAAGAATTTTTTTTTTTTTTTTTGCTTGTTTGCTTTTTCCTCCAGTGTCACTTTATTATTTATTTTTTCGGTATCACTTTTCATCGCGCGGACACACATCAGAGAGAGGCACACATAAAGACACACATACATATTCGCTTTCTACCCTCCCCCTCTCTCCTCTTCGGAGATTATATTTCCACCCCAACCTTTCCTCGCCGACCTCCTACTGAGCCAGATGTTGGTACATGTTCCACATATGGTGAGCCATATTACTAACGCATCTCACCCCGCACACAGAACTACTATCTATACAAGCAAACAATTCTCTTTGGACTGTTACCACTTAAACCAGGGGTGGCCAACCTTTTTGGGAAGAGTGTTACTATTTGATAAAAAAAATAATTAAACATGCCACTTCCAACTTTTCCAACAAACAAATATGAAAAAGTGAGAAAATGTTACTCATAAGCTTATTATGGAATTTTTACGCAAACAGCATATTTTTATATTTTAGTCTATGTAGTTGAAATTTAAAAATAGTACAATAAATAAGACGAAAGTACAAACTTAGATTTTATTGTTGGTAAACATTTTGCAAGTTCAATCAATTAGGTTAGGTATATATGAAATAAAAATGAGTAACTTGAAGGATTTAATTCAAAATAATTTTTAAATGCTCAGTATTTACTAAATGTGACTTGTGAATTACTACTTTTTTAACAAATCATCTATATTAGGATTAGCTCTTACAGATACCTACAAAATTAGGTTATTATAGGGGCACATTAGCTAGTTTTAAGTATTTTTACATTCATAGTAGAAAGTATTTATTCACGAACATATTTTGATCCAAAATTTGAGCGTTTTGTCTGAGACAACCCCGCTTCAATAAAATTGTAAAAAATGGTTATTTGTTATATTTTCAAACATTTTTAAATTTTTCAGGAAGTCTTCGCATGCCGCAGCTTGGCCACCCCTGACTTAAATTGACAAACAGTTCTTTAAACCAGGAGTGGACAATAATTTTGGCTCGAGGAAGACTCCGGAGAGTCGCACCTTTTAAAAAGTTAAACTAATTAACTTTTAGTTAATTAGTTTAACTAATTAACTAAAGTTATTGTAAAGTTAACTAATTACACTCATTAGTTAACTTTGCATCTCAGAAATGTTAAGAAATTCCATCTTAAAAATTAATAAAAAAAAGTTAAATGAAATATGGAAGTTTTATTAAATTTATTTACTGTGTTAATTTCTTATCTTTATCTGTAAGCACATTTGATGTTATAATTGGTTTAATGAAACAAATTTAGTCTATCGTACTTTTCTACTATTTTTTTTTTCAATTCCTACTATTAAATCACCCTCTCAATCACACTCGTATTCAATAAATGATTATTTTCCTTTGATTTTGTTATCACTTACTGACATCGACGTTGTACTTACGTATGTAAAATTTCTTTTTATTCTGCCCAAATTTTTATGGCAATAGGTGTAACTAATTATAAAGTATTATGAATTACAGTTTTACTCTTTCTCGTTATATCTCTTTCAGTTTCTTATATTTTCCCTTTATTACATGCCTAAGTTTTCTGAAAGTTCTTATCTTTATTTTTCTTGATTTATGAATAGCTCGTACCTTTTTTTTAGCAAAACGCAACATTTTATTCTCTCGAGATTTTGATTGACCCAGAAATTAAAGTTGCATGCATTCTCTTTACACGCAATGCATAATTTCCGAAAATATGAGAAAAAATATTACTACTATTCATAAGTATGGATTTTTACTCGAATACTTGATACTTGTAACCGCATTTTCTTCTAACTAGTATTAAGTTAATAATTAGAAATTCATGGAACGAAAATTACTTCAGCAAAATGAAAACTTGTCTTGATGAAAGTATAAAAATTGAAAAACTTATTTATTATTGTATAATTTAATGCTACCTACTGTTGAATTATTTTAAAAATTGAAAACCCGCTTACAATATGTATATAATATTTTAATATAGAAAGACTTCATAGCATCAAAATATTAATCACTAATTGTATATCTACGAAGCCCAGTGGCTGAATGGTTAGTACATCGTGCTTCCACACCACAGGACCGAGGTTCAAATCCCGGGCTGGGCAAGGTTGACTCAGCCTTTCATCCCATCAGTGGGTCGATAAAATGAGAACCAAGCTTACTTGGGGACTAAACACTGGGGGGTTTCACTTCAGGCTGACCACCTGATCGGAACACCTGCTCATGCACCCCAGCGCCCGTTGGTCACGTATACTGAGATGGGCACAGTAGGCCTTGGCCCTCATGGGCTGTTGCGCCACTGAGTTTAGAGAATTGTATATCTTAATTACTTATTATTCCTATCGTATGAAAAAGGTATTAAATTGATGATAATTAACTTCAAAGCGTTTGAAAATGTTAGTTTCCGTTTAGAAACCCATATTATTCATCAGATCAAAGGCTTTTGTTAAAATCTCTTCGTTCAGTTTTAATTTATTACTTAAATACCACAAGAACAGTTTTTAACCGATTCAAAGTTAAAAGAAAAAGTAGTCCAGAATCTTTTCCACTGGTTACTAACGCTTTAAAATTCTCTCTCTAGACACTCTAATCATCCCTCTCTCTTTTTCTCTCGACACTATAATCATCCCTCTCTCTCTTTCTTTCTCTTTCTCTCTGTCGACACTATAATCATCCCTCCCTCTCACTCTTTCTCTCTCTCGACACTCTAATCATCCTCCCTCTCTCTCGACACTCATCATTTCTCTCTCTCAACACTCATCCTCCCTCTCTCTTTCTCGACACTCATCATCCCTCTCTCTCTCTCGACTCTCTAATCATGTTTCTCCTTATCTAAATCTCCCTTTCTATCTCTTTCTATTTCTTTCTCATGAAACTCTCTTTAAACTCTCTAATCATGTATCTCTATCTCCCTCTCCCTATTTTTCTCTCAACTCTCTCTCTCTGTATATATTTATTTATTTATCTATACACTAAACCTCTATTTCTTTCTCCATCTCTATCTCTCTGTCTCTATCTGTTGTCTATATGGGGAAGAAGAGTCACATAATTAAATATCTCTCAATTCAAAAATTATTTGATTAAAAAATAAAGGAAGGTTTTGTACGCTTAGTACGCTTTAAAATATTATACTTCTTCAATTAGCTGACAAAATTCAGCTTAATTATGTTGAGCATCTAATTTATGAAATCCTAAGGTTTAAAGGTATTAATTATCTTAATGAATCGAAAAATGTAAATCTTCAAAACAAAAAGACGAATAATTGTTTCTAAAAATTATTTCAATTATTCTCAAGCTAGAAACAGAGTAAGTCATAGAAAAGTTTCTATCGTAAATTTAAGAAGTAAAATCTATTTCGGAAAAAAAAAAATTAAACGAATATTTGATTATGCACATGATTTGTGATGATTTAGCATCAATATATGGATTTCAAGAATTTTTTGAATCAATCTTTACTACTGACTAAAATATAATCTTTAGAATTTCTCGCAATTTATGATTTAGTTTTAAGAAATACTTTTAAAAACCTTGAAAATGAATTGCAAATGTACTTAATGATTTGTTTTAGCCTCTCGTTATAAATTGCCTTACTAAAATACATTTACTTTAATAAAATTAGTTCCATAAGAGATGATTTTCCCTAGAATATATATAATCAGAGTATTAAAGGATTTTGCAGAAATAACACATGTGTATTGGATAAATTATACTTTAATTATTCCTATACATATGAAAAGATAATTAAAGTGTATAACTTATCCAATATTCTCTACCACGCATTTATTCTTTATTTTCCCATCATGCGAATTCGCGTATAAAGTTCAATGGCTTGTACTTTCGCAAAACCTAGACAAGTGGCCATGATAATGAGCTCAAGGCCATTGTGTCAAGAGTTCGAGCCCTAGTACCACTGAAAACCTTCGTTTTAAGGGGATGACGCACGTTAAATCAGTCGTTGTTCAAAATCCTCTCGCCGAGGTGGTGAGTGAGAGTTATAAATTTACGTCGCACTATAAAGCTACACGAGGGCTATAGGCGACGGACCTCGTAATTTTGAACCATGGCAAAGTGACGTGAATAACACTTCAGCTGGCAACCCCCTCTCCTAACTTCTACACCAACGGGAGGACTTTTGAGCTTTGGCAAATTTAACGTGCAGAGGCCTTTCCTACATGGTCTTCAGCGGCACTGACTCGAAATGACACGTCAGCCACGAGTCCGTTACCTTGACCACTAGGCACCCGCCTAAGTGGTGTGGAAGTTTAGAGAGTGGAATGCCATCTCAGATGCCATGCTTGTCATTTAATAATATTTCAGAATTATTTGTGGTCCGTCGCCAATAGTTTTCATGTTGCTTTTAAGTGCAAGCTTGGTAAACAGTTGATAAATCAGAATTATCTTTACGTGATCGCGACTCAAAATTATGAATTGAGTAGTTTTAATGTAATATAAAGTTAATCAATCTCTGGTAACACACTAAAATTGTAAGACATACAGGCCTTTTCATTACTCTACTTAGAAACTTCCAATGTTTTTTCTCTCTCCTCGAAGAATCGTTTTACTTGGCGGTTACCTGAAACTGTCGTTAATTTTCCGTGGAAATGAAACCAGGTTGCACTAATACAAATGACGGAATGCTTGAATGAAAATATAGGAGGTAATATACTGAGTACACACAAAGAAATTAAAAACGAACACGAAAGTCTCATATTTAATGAATATATGAAGAGAAATCTGAGTGGGAAAATGCTCATGTTACCGTGACTGTTGCCATGAATACATCTTATTTTGTTTTGGGTATTTGAACTATTCCTTAAATCTATTCAGATAATATAATTAATAAAATAGGCCAAAAATTGAGACGAAGAGGAGTGATGAAAATAAATTAGGGTCGACTTTAATATTTAATTAAGATAGGAGTTAAAACGTAGTGACTACGTAGAGCTGGTATTGGTTTGACATAGATTTAAAATATTTATATTTCAGGAGATATGGAATCAATTTGATTAATACTCGAAACTTTCCATGACAATAGGTGTAGCAGAAAATTGTGAGAATGTTTCTCTTGCGGACTAACTTATTTTGCTTTTTATAGCATGAAAAATAGTACATGTAAAAGTGTTATGATAATTGTGAAAAGAAAGTTGAACAAGACCTTTTTACAGTTATCGTAATAGAGTTTTTAAGAGACTCAATCTGTATTTAATGGCGTAACACATACAAAACTTGTATCTAAAAAAAAGTAATTTTATTAAAAATGAGCTAATTTACACAAAATTTCTGCCTTAATAACAGCAAATATATATTAAACGTGAAAATCCTTACTAATGGTAGTTCTTTTCAAATTGCAGTTTAAAATAGTTTTTCTAGATGCTTTTATGACGTGTTTAACAGTCAACCAAAAAAGAATCACTCTAAAAGTTATTTTAGAATTCTTCAGGCATTATTTTGAATAATAATTATTAGTTTATTATGATACACACACACCCAAGTCTTTTTTACCGGTAGATACATTCCTAAGAAAACCGCACGAATAAATATAGTGTAAAAAGTACGTGTGACATATGGTAAATTTGGGGATATGTTTCAAATTTTAAAAAGTTCTGTAAGATGAAAAATCTGTAAATATTTTCCTAAAAAACCTTGCGAAAAAAGTAAAAATGAAATCTATTTTGCATGTTTATAGAACGAAAATAATTCATTTTTATTACAAAAAAATTTAATTAGTGTACAGTGAAAATTTAGTCAATAACTCTTGTAATTTTATTCCTAATTTTAATTTAACTAACAACTATTTGATAACAAACACGCACGTTTGTTACGAACTGTATCAAAAACGCTATAATCAGCAGATGTGCAGATAAGTCTAATACAACTGTCAGTTTTGATTCAAATAAAGAACGAAATTCTTTATTAACGGCCTCTATTGTTGTTTTTTGTTGTTACAAAGTTGTTATTAGCAGCTGTGTTTTTCCTTAAGTTGCATGTATAATTTTTGATATCCTGCTACACAAAACTTAAAAATATGTTGAAATTTTACTGCGCGAGCTATGTCAGGATCATGTGAGTAAACAAATGTTCTCCCTACTTGTAGCAAATTTCAAGCCCTCGTGAATTAAATGAACTGTTAGTATCTGAACTTCACCTTCGACTTCGTCATGACAGTATTTATAGTGGAGACCTCAAATTTGAAGATAAATTTTAAATGGCCCTATTCTGGATTCCTCGTGGGCAATGGGTTAGTTTTACAATGCTTATGGATATTTCTGTTCTATCAGAGATGTGTTCAAAAATGCACATTTCTCCAAACAATATCATTTGGAAACATGAATTGTATTTCCTCATGTTATATATATGAATGTTTTGATTCCGCAGTATATCTGGCGAGCAAAGTTTTTAATGGCACTGGTGGTTCTCCAAGTTGAGACAGTTTAATTTTTCCAGCGGTACAAAAACATTCCTTTTGTTTCTCCCTTAAATTTCAGAGAATTGCAATAAAGATACACTTCAGTCATTGTGCTGATGAGAATATGCTGGCTCAACCTATAATCTTCCACTGGGTTGTACCGGAATGCAAGGTGACTGTTATTGTGTGATTGCTCACTCCCAAATCATGTTTGACGCTGATGTGCTGTTTCTGGTTGACATCTTTCAGCCACTCGCAACCTACTGTGTTCCTTTTGTTGAGAACAGAGCAGATCTGATGTTGCAAAACATGGCTCGCAAATGTACATCCGTTTGGCTGCCTGTTGCTCTGCTGCGCCCTCAGCATGTGCTTGTGCCGTTCTTTGCCTGCTTTTCTCGTTTGCTGATGCCTGTTCTTCCTTAATTTGATATACAATTACACTCGTTGCACTACTTTTTCCTTGTGAGTATGATGAGCTAAGTATGGTTTCCTGAAAGGCATTATTTTTATGTAGTGAAGCTAACTGACTGCATTTAAAAAGAAAAAAGTTAAAGCAAAATCATATAAATTTCAAAACATTAAAAAAAAAGGGAAAACCCAGGAACAAAAAGAAAGGGAGAAAATAAAAAAATGCTAATGAAATATTTAACTTCTATTGTGCATCAATTAACATAGCTCGATTTCAACGCAAAGAGAGGTTGAAGATATTTTTATTCGAATACGCAAGAAAAATTTAAATTTTAACTCGGATTTCGCAGTAGAAATCTACAACAAAATATTGATAATGATGGAAGATTTTTGCAATTTAACTATTCAATTAGCATTAGCAATTGTTATCAACAAATTTAAGGGCCTATCTTAAAAAACAGAGTGGCTTATATCTGAACATTCACTGTTGTAAATTAAATATTAATTATATAGATGGCGCTGCAAGTCATGGGAGAGATGTTTAAGCGTTTGGCTTGTACAGTCAGAGTCATGTAACGTAATGTTCTTTGTGCTGTGTACTTGTCTTCCATGTTGTCTGCAAAGTAAACAAAATGCCAAAAGATGAACTGAATCATTGAATAGAGAATGAATGATGCATTGGAATTATAATAGTCTACATGAAATACAATATTGACTGCTTCACACATGGACAATTATTTGTTGTCTGGGTACTTAAATATTAGCATCACTGTACAGCCAAATTGCCGCCATGCAAATCACACCATTTTCCATCCAAATCTGATTTTTCCCCCATAAAACACGTTAGAATCTTTGTTGTTTAGATATTAAGGTGCAATACGCATGGCACCAATTTTGTTACAATGATGTTAATACAAAAGTACCGTTGTGTGTTCCAGGTTCACCAATTGGTGAGAAATTTTTGATGGTCCACTGAAAAATCGAGATATTATTTACCCTTTTGTGAAGATTCAGTTTAAAAAAAGATGAGCAAAAAAACATATTATGGATTACACTTTAATAAAAACTTTTAGTTACCACTTTTAGAAAATTTCCTGAGTTTAGCAATTTTTTCAGATTTTCCATTGAAATTTGAAAGTCAACTTAGGTAACCACAGTAAATTGGTGGCAAAACAATTCAGTCTGTTGATTGTCGGATTGTTATTGCCTTTCATGAAATTTATTTTCAGGTGTATGGAAACGTAAATAGACGTAAATATAGCTTTAGTGGTCTGCCATATTTATAAAGTTATTATTGAGTGGTCATGGAGTGCTGAAGGTTGGCAACTGCTGTTTTAGAGTAGGCACACCAGACAATTTTTGTATCTTCACAGACAATGAAGCAACACAAAATGTCTACCCATAAACATTGTAAAATTAACCCTTATACCTCAAGAAGAGCCATTTTAAATTTTTTTTCAAACTTGGCACCTCCCCACAATGTAAATAATTTTAGATTCATAACATAAGGACAAAAAAAACCATAATAACTTGAAGTATTCTGTTAACAAATTACAAATGAAATCTGTTTATGGAAAAGTTTTGTTTATGTATATTCACACATTATTTTTTTTAAAAAAGTCATACCTCAAGTGCAAGTGGTTAAAAATATTAGAAATGTATGCTTTTTCTTTTCTTTCCTTTAAACCAGACTGAGCCACAGGAATGCGTGACTGGGTACAGCTACCTATAACAAACTTAAATGTTAAAAAGCTATCAAAAATAAATTAAAGTTCAATATTTTGATGAAATCACCAAAAACAGTTCCAAACAAAGGTACTTAGATACTATTGCAACCCCGATTTTGTATGTGTCGTACATGGTGAAATGGCAACCATGTGCTTCCTTTCATACAATGTTGCCAATACAGTTGTGATATGTAAATACCAAAACAAACATAAAATATACATCAGATAATCTGAATTTTCCCATTTGTATTTCACAGTAACACCAAATAAAATTTTGAAATCACACAAAATAGATCCTTTGCGAATCTAATGTTATTGCTCCAACTTTTAGAAATTTCAACAATTTAGTGGAAGAATTCACAGCCAAGAGCAAAAATTTCATTACTGTGCAAAAACAGTCATATAATAATTTTCCCTTTTTGAATGCATATTGCAGCATTTGGCAATATCTTATGATTTTATGTAAATGGTTGACAAAAAAAAAAATGTAAGTACCAAAAAATAAAAATTATCTATTTATTTAATTTAGAATCACTGCAAAAAGATAAAATACTTGGAAGATTTCAATTGATACACTACTTGTTTGTGGAGATATTTTTGAAATCACACCAAACAGATCCATTAGCGTACAGAATTAAAATTAGTATTTTGTACATGAAATATACACAAATTGTATATATATAACTGAATATACAGTTGTAATTGTATATATCCCGAGATTAAAAATAAATTGAAAAATGAAATACAATACTAACATTAATTGACACAAACAGAACTGAATAACTTTATCAATGCGAAAGCATAATTTGAAAAAAAATTACAATCTTACAACCACTTGCTTCCTCAACATGTATTTGAGCCATCTGTCTGCATTGTCCTCGTTCACTGATGCCTATTCGAATTTGATGTGCAATTACCCTTAACACTGCTTTTGCCAGCCCAATGTGATGACCTCAGTTCGAATTTCTGAAATGCAATTTTACGTACTGAAGCCAATTGACCGCACTTAAAAAGGTAAAAACAAAAACGTATGAAATTGCAAAACAGCTCTGAATGGGCCTTCTATCCAAATTCCTTTGGGGCTCTTTTTGAGATATGAGCACCATATTATTGGGACTGCCGTAACATTTGTTGGTGGCCTGCATTATTGATATAACTGATACAGCGGTAGCTACGTCCCTGAGAAACGCAAACCGTAATAACTTTAGGTATTCTGTTAACAAATTACTGATGGAATCTGTTTTAAGAAAATTATAGTAAAGTTAAATCTTAAAAAGAAATCAAAAACAAAATAAGGTCCAATATTTTGATGTATCAGAAAATCTTATTTTTACAATTGTATTTCAATAGTAACATCAAATGAAAGGTACTTACGTATTATCGCAACCTATCGGCGACATTGTATGAAACGAAGCACATTATTGCCAATTTAGCACGTACAACACATGTGAAAATGGAATTACCAACTTGGCGAGTATCTTGAACGTTGGCGATTGTTGCAATAATACGTAAGTATCAAAAAAAAAATTAAAAATTGTCAAAAATGGAGAAAAAAACATTCTTATTAAAAAACCGTCGATCAATTTCGCCAAGAGAGGGAAAAAATACTGTGCCAGAATGTACGGAACGGTTTCCAAACATTGAATGCATATCACGACATTTGGAGACGTCTTTTAATTTGAGGTAAATGATCAATGGAAAAAACGTGGTACAAAAAACTAAACATAAAAATTATATAGTGAATTGATTGAATTTAGGATTTCTGGAGAAAGATAAAATTAGGCGGAAAATCTCAATCGGAACGCTGCTTGTTAGTTCATATCAGTCGGCCAGTCTTATGTTATCGTCAAAACTATGAGAAATTTTAACAACAATTAGGCAGAAAAATAAGTAGCGTAAAGAAGTCAATTATAATTTTTATTTTTGCTTAGTAAAGAGAAATAAATTAAGCTTAATATTACAGAAAGAACGCGATGTAAAATATAAGCAAAATTGTAAACATCCCGCCATAATACTATCCGAGTGTTGCCAAAACTACAAAACAAAATTTTAGTTGTTAAAAGAATAATCATTAAAAAAATTATTTATTTGAAATGTAAGTATCAAAGAACAGTATCAATGAGTATCAAAGAACAAAAAAATGGATAAATATTTCAATCTCTAATCATAATTATAAAAAAAATATATAATAATTCCGAAAAAACTGTGCGTAAAGTATAAATTTCCGCATTCAGAGAGGAACGCGACATCGTATGACGTCATAACACCGAAAAATCACTTAAAAATTAAATTTCAAAAAATTTAGAGTGAATTACGAAATAATAAGTACATAAGAACCCGTCCTTATTCAAGTGCAACGTTATGTCAAATTTTCAGAGGAAATGCTCCAGTGGTTTCGGAGATCAGCGGCTTTGAACAAACACACATTACATTTTTATTTATATAAATTAGGATTATTATATCAGATTATGAATTTTATATTTCAATATTGAACAAAAGATGTGATACTTTTTAAGAAAACTATCATTTCTACATCGGAATGGGTATATAATAATAATTTTTTAAAAAATCAATTCAAATTTTTAAAAAGGGTAGTGCAATGCTTTAGGTACAATACTTTTAACGAAAAATTAATATTTACTATACGTAACTCTTCGGAACTGGAAAAAATCCAAAAAAATTTCTAATACTATTTCATTATTTTCAACAAAAAAATAATTACTTGGATGAATACGAAAATTATAAGAGAAATGATTTCAAAAATAAGTATATGTTGATTCAACTCTTTATGTAACCCAAAGCTTAAAAACTATTTGGATTTCGGGTTCATTTTTTAAGTAGTTTGAATCTCAAGACAAAGAGAAAGAATTTTGTCCTTATAGAAGAATAAACTTTTCATTAATTTTATATATCTTTCACAGATGAAGATGTCCTCTTTCTTCCCAAACCTATGATTCCAATGGATATGCCATTTCAAATTAAGGCTTAAAAATATCCTAAAAATAACAAAAATATTGAATTTTTTTTATGGCAGATATACTTGGAAAACTTGTCTCAAAATTTCAGACCTGAAAACTAATTAGTTTTTAAGATATTTGAGGTTTTCTTATGTATATTAGTTTCGGTTTTCTTTTTAAAGCATTTTTGCATTTCTAAATTGATTTAATAAAAATTATTTTTGAACACAATCCATTTTTTCAGTGTGAAATGGCAGTTAAATGTCTTCATCTGATACTACAATCCAACCTTCAGCTGATATTACAATTCAGCCTTCAGCTGATACTACAATGAGTGTTTCAGAATACAAATATTGCTAGATGTACCAAACTACATTATGGTAAATATATTGTCATCAGAGGGCCAGCTCTAGCAATTTTGCTTCCCCAGACTAAAATAAAAAATGCCGATCCTCTCCCCAAAGTAAAAAATTATTATTAAAAAAGATAAATTGTGTGTTCGCATAGATATACACATAACTGAACTGAACTCAGTGGCGCAATAGCCCTTGATTGTCCTGAGGTATACTATGCCTATCACAGTTTTCGTGACCTTAGGCACTGGGGTGCATGTGCAGATGTTTCGGTCAAGTGGTCAGTCTGACGTGAAACCCCAGTGTTCAATGCTCAAGCAAGATTGGTACTCATTTATCGACCCACTGAAGGGATGAAAGGCTGAGTCGACCTTCCCAGCCTGGGATTTGAACCCCGAACCTGTGCCGTGGAAGCGTGATACACTACAACTTAGCCACTGGGCTTCAGATACACACATATAAAGAATAATTTTTGCGAACATAAAGGCAGCACATAACAATATATATAAATATATACATTTATTTAATATATATATATATCCTAATAATATTATAAAAGTGAATGTAAGTTTGTTTGTTACTCTTTCACGCCTAAACCACAAAACCGATTTTAAAAATTCTTTCACCAATGGAAAGCTAAATTTTCAGGGAGTAACATAGATTATATTTTATTCCCGTATTCTTACGGGAACGGGAACTATACGGGTGAACGTGAAACTGAACGCCAAGCTGAGCTAATGAAGATGTTGTCTTGGTTACTGGCGACCGATGCTCTCCACGAGACATTGTGTTACGAGCACATGATAATACGCTGACACGTGTCAAGAAAAATTTTTATGATAATTATCTCACTGTTCAATGGACTAAATTATGACGGTCACATGATAATATAAACACGTGTTCTACATTGAATTCAAAACGGACAATAAACTAGCTCGTACTTTTTATTCTATTTGTAAAACTTAGGTAAAATTTCAAATTGCATAATTGGGTAAAGATGCTCAAGAGTTATAAAAGGAAATTTCTGCAAAAAGATTTTAAAATTAAAGAAAAAAAGTCTTGTTTTATACATGTACTTTTAAATAAAGTGTGACAAATATTATTTTTTTTTTAAAAAAAAGTTTCTGTAAAAAGCGTAATTTGACAACAACGAGGTGCTTGAACTGATTTGCTGAAAATAGATAATTGCATTGATCGTGACTATGACGTTACATGTGTTTTTGAACTTGGTTGGCTAAAAACACGTGGTTTAAAATTATCATGTGATTATGACGTCACATGAATTTAGTCCATTAAGTATGGCAGAAGCTGTTTCGGATACACTTTAAAAATAATAAATGAGAGCTTCATAAACAAAAAGCAATTAGAGTAACAAAACATCTTTAAGTTTACGGTTAGTTTCAATCCTATTGTTTCTTTATTTATTTACATTTTTCTATCACATTTAAGTAATAGTTACCCTAATCTTTATACTATTATAAATGCGAATTTGAGTTTCTTTTTTTTTTTTTGTTATACTTTCACGTCTAAGCCCCTAACCGATTTTAAAAAGTCTTTCACCAATGGAAAGCTATATTATCAGCAACTAACATAGGATATGTTTTATCCGCGTATTTCTACGGGAACTACGCGGGTAAAATTACGGGGTGCTGCTTAACCGCGCCAAGTTGCCGCAAAATTATGCACAATACAGGAAATTTTAATAAAGTTTTTCTCACCTTTGTAACAAATAATTGAAATATAGTGCAATTTGACATTTTTAGTAAAAGCAGTTTTTAAGCGTTTTTTTTTAATTAAATGTCAAACCTTTATTACATTACGTTTATTAAATGTCAAACTCAAACTTTGAGAAATATCGCCAAGTTGGCTAAAAAATTATCTATTCCGACAATCTCAGAAAATAATAAAACTTTTCTCCAACTTATTAAAGAATGAAGTAACTAAGTTTTAGCAAATTGCGTGTTATTGAAAGCTCTAAGCTAGTATATTAGTATAAATTTATAAATATATTCTATCTTTATAAATATATATTTGAAAAACTATGTTACTGACATAATATGCAAAATTGAACTCAATAGATATATTCAGTTCAATAAGAGTAAATTTACAGAAAGAATAATCGATTTAAAATTATTATTTGTTACAATAATAATTATTTATTTTGAAATTTAGCCTTATATTTATTCTAAAAAGTTCCATTAACAGTTGTTTAGTTTATTAACGTTGGTCTATAAGGCAACACAAGGCCAGCAGGGACTGACCTCGTAATTTTGAGCCATGGTCAGAGGACGAGGACGACACCTGATCTGGCACCCTCTCTCTCCAAACTACTATACCAAGCCAACGGAGGACTTTAAGCCCCGACAAATTTAACATGTATTAGCCCCTCCATACGGAGAGTCTTCAGTACTACTACATTAACAGTGAGGACATATATTTGTAACATAATATTTTTTGCATCGCATATTTTTTACAGATCATCAGCACTGAATAGTTCTAAAGTGTTATCAGTAGAACCATTGTACATAGATATACAGTGACGTGACGGAAAATATTATCCCCCCCCCGTAAAGTAAAGTTTTGGACCCCCTGGAATCCTGGCCCCCGTGATGCGGAAGTATACATTACGCCACTGCAGATATAATTATATTCTTGTTTTCCCACTTCTCATCAAGAAGTATATCGATTTTCCAAATCTCTTTCGTTTTTTCGGTTACATGATTAACGTAATTCGTCCACATTTAAATTGAAACCTTCTGTATACATTTTATTACTTATTTTTTCTTGAAACATGTACTTTTACTTGGCTCCAAATCATCTTAATTTAATTGAGCTTGCAATGACATGGGGACCGTCTTAAGACTTTACGACCATATTTCTCTGCGATTTCTTCTGTTCTGTAACTGTCATACAAATGCTTTGTATGTGTAGCGGTGTCATCTATGTAAGCCAGAAACAACCTCCGTACTAAAGTGATCATTTTAATATAGTGGTTGAGTTACTTGGTTTCGGATCCAAAGTTCGGGTTCGGTCCACCGGATAAGCACGCCACTTCATTGGTGATCCTGACTAAATTCAGAAAAAGACAACATTCTTAACTGTCGGGGCGCCATCTACCTGCGAAAAGAGCAACCAAAAAAACTCGCCAGACTCACTTGGCGTAGCAAAATAAACTCGCTAGACTCACTTTCTCCAATTTACGGCAAAAATTGTTGACGCAACATGCTCGCCATAAGAACGATATCGTTCGTTCACCTATCCACTGACTCACTGGTGGGGGAGTGTGTAGTGGTGTCATCTATATAAGCCAGTAACAACCTCCGTACTAAACTGATCATTTTGGTATAGTGGTTAAGTTACTGGGTTTCGGATCCAAAAGTCCTGGGTTCTGTCCTCCGGATAAGCGCGCCACTTCAGATGATTGCTTGATTCTCTAAGTCTAAAATAAACATTCAATACTTTTCTCTGGACTCCACTTCTAATTAATTTTCCGAGCTTTGATGGTGTAACCAGAGAGGTTAGTGACATTTCTTTTAAAAAATGTATAAAGAATAAGTTATTCTGGTCAGAATGCCTAGAACAAATGCAAAAAGAGGAAAAGAGTTTCGTGAAAGGATAAAAAAGGAAAACTAGCAGCAAGTCCAGGTGAAAGTCTATATATCACCAGGTAGTTCTGTCACAGCTTTTATCATCTTTATCCATAAAGTTTTAGTGCTGTACACATCAAAGACTGCTGCAAGCATTGGATCCGATGATGATTAAAAGCCGATTATCTTAACTGGAGACTTTAATGTTAATTTTGCTTCAAAAGAAGCAAAGCCACTCATTGAATTATTGAAACGGACACTGAATGTGACAATGAATACTGATTCTAGAGAAGGAAAAACAGTATACTGAGCCACGATTGATGCAGTTTCCTCACATTTTCTTGATTTACTACATTCGAGGATTTTTGAAGTGATAACTGTTTAAGTTTTTATTATTTGCGGAATACGAGAATTATCATAGACTTAAATAACAACCTGCACACAAGGTGGCTAAAGCTAGAATGATATTACATGAGAAAGAAAAACTATAAATACAAATGAGAGATACAGGTGCCATCTATTGGCATAACAACAAAACCCTGTTAACATTCAATAAAAAGTCCTTATCTTTAACACTTTCCCTTGTTAACTGGATTTTTTCAGAACAGTCCCATTTGATTACACAATGCGAATAGTCTTGACATCATCAAGGGTTTTGTCAAAATGTCAGAGACTTGTTTCTCAGTCGACACTTGTTTCACATTTAATTTTCCCTCTAAGACTTTCTCACGCACAAAGAAATGTTTTATTTCTATGTGCTTTGTCCTTCGATGATATTCAGGGTTGTGCGACAACTTAACTGTTGTCCTGTTGTCCACTTGAAGTGTGGGAATTTCCCTCTAGTTCACTATGCCCTGAATCAGACTGCAGAGCCGAATTACTTATTTGGCTGCCTCTGATGCTGCTATAATCTCAGCTTCAGTAGTTGAAGTGGCAACAATTGCTTGCCTTTGACTGCGCCATGAGATAGCTCCTCCAGCATATGTCATAACACATCCAGTGGTTGATCGACTTGTTTTGGTACATCCGCCAAAATCTGAACCACTATAACAATGAATCACACCTTTTGTTTCTGTAGCATGGTATGTTATTCCATATCCAAGTGGGCCAGCTATATAGCGGAATACTCTCTTTATATCTTCTGCAGCTATATCTTCTGCAGAGGGGTTTTCGAGTGATCTCGAAAGAAATACTTCGCTACATGCTAGATCTGGCCTGGTACCCACCATCAGATACATAAGGGCACCAACAGCTTGCCTATATGGAAAATCAGAGTTTTTGGTTTCAGAATTTTGCAATCTGCAATCCTTTAACATGGGTCTCCTTTAACATCCTTTAGCCACAGGTTTGCATTCCTCAAAACCAAAACACCTATCTTTCTGGCATATTCTTTTTGACTGATCGTTATTGAGTTTGTGACGGTTCTATACGGTCTTTCACTAACTTCTTTTTTCCTTAAAACAATTTATTTATTTCAACCAATCTTCACCGAGAACCAGGCATGATTTATGTAAATAAGATATATTATATAAATTCGTTTTTCACGAGTTAAGAAGCTAAGTAGTAGGAAGTGAGAAGTCAAGTGAATTAAAGATCGAGAAGTCGACACATAATTGTTGACAAGTGAAGGGAGCCTGATACGTGTTGATGTACGCGAAGAGAAGCGGATTTAAAATAGTGAAATTCATTATTACGGGGAGCGCGGAGTCTTCACCCATTCTTCCAGCCATATATAGGGCCTGAAGTCGTCACGAAGGAACCGCCGCAGTAAAATATATGGTCAGTGACTTTGATTAAGAAAATCAGATTAGTATTGTGTGGTGTAGTTGTAATTGTGCGCGTTTAAGCTTTCCTAGATTCAGTTGAAATTCTGTATTTATCCGCTAGTATTAATACCCCACTTCATTACTCCACTCTCGCTTATTTATCTTAATTTGAATTGTGTTGTGTCTAAACTTATTTACTGATAAGCATCAATAAATCAGTTTGATTTGGGAATATGTCTTTTGATCATTTAAGTCAGCCTACACATCCAGCCGGATTTTCAGATAGACAGGAAGGTATTAGTGTAAAAGGTGGCTACAAGTCACTACAAGTTCCCTTTATGATGCTCAATTTCAAGACCTAGAAAACAGGAAACTTCTCCTACTGAGATCTTGAATTTTGTTTTCAGCTCCTTGATGACCATTTCAACGTCCTTTTGGTCAGTTGCAGCAATTAATCCATCATCAACATACAACACTATCAATAATTTTCTACCTTTTCTTTCCCGAATGTAAAGGCATGGATCTGCTTCACTTGCTTTGAAACCAAGATCTGTTAAAAATTGACCAAAACACTTGTTCCAATAGCGTGGTGATTGTTTTAAACCATACAGGCTGTGCTTGAGTTTACATACTCTTCCTGAACTATTTTAGAAACCTTCTAGTTGTTGCATATATATGGTTTCCTACATCTCCATAAAGGAATGCTGTTGATACATAAAATTGAGTCAAGTGCATCCTTTCTTCAGCTCCAATGCTTGAAACTGTCCGTATTATTCCTAATTTTGCTACTGGACTATATGTTTCACTGTAATCGATGCCCTGGCGTTGACTAAAACCCCTCACAAAAAGTCTGGCTTTATATTTGTTGATGCTGCCATCTGGATTTGTCTTGAGTCTATAAACCCACTTACAGGGGTTCTATAAAGGTTGAGTCTATAAACCCACTTACAGTCTATAAACCCACTTACAACTTTAGCCCCAACTGGTAAGTCTGTTAGCTCCCAAGTATGATTTTCACTTAATGAATTCATTTTACTCTCCATGGCTTTCTTCCAGTTTGTGATCTCCTTGGAGTTAACTGCTTCTTTATATGTTTCAGGATTATAATCATCTAAATATGACTCTGCTTCCATAATATGATCCTCAAACCGTTTTGGTTTATGCAGAAGTGAGCGGTTCCTCAGCTGTCTATCTGTTGTCGGTTCAGCATCTTCTTCACCATCACTCTCAGAATCACTTAAGTCTTCTTAGCTTTGAGTCCTTTCTACAGGATTGTCTTCAATTTTTATGAGATGCTCTTCATACTTTCCCTGATTTGTATCTTCTATTATCTTGTCTTCTAATTTTAATTCTATATGGTCATCACACTTGCCTGCTTTTTCTTGAAATATTACATCTCTAAATAAAATTACTCTGTTTTCTTTCTTTAGCCAGATTCTGTATCATTTATCTCCATCATATCCCACAAGGTACTCTTGAATGCCCTTCTTGTACATTTTCTTTCTCTTCTGAGCTGGAACATGAGCATAACATGGAGATCCCATTATGCGCAAGTGTTTTAATCGGGGTTTCTTTTTGAGCCAAAGCTCATATAGACTTGCATTTTCTATTGACGACTTTCCAGTTCTGTTTAGTATATATATGGCAGCGTTAACTAATTCAGCCCAGATGGCTGCAGGGAAACTGATTTCAGGATTTGAGTATTTGAATGTTCTGGCCATTTCAATAGTGGTTCGCATTTCTCGTTCACTGGCTCCATTTTGTTCTGGGGTGTAAGGTGCTGTCAGCCTTTGAGTGATTCCATTTGAATGTAAAATTTCCCGAACAGCTTTGTTATCAAATTCTCCACCATTATCACAGAGGAATTCTTTCACAGAATATCCCAATGTCCTTGTATGTGAAAGCATGTGCTCCTACACCTTCTTTACTTCTGACATCTCTTTCATTAGGTAACCATAGCGAAACTTTGTAAAGCTGTTTTTGAATACAACCAGATACTTTTTCTTCTGAAATGTCTCATCAAATGGTCCACAAACATCAGCTGAAATCAGTTCACCAGGCTCAGAGGCTTTCTTCCTGGTGCCAAATGATAACCTGTGTGCTTTGCCATAAATACATATCTCACATAATTCTTTATCTAGCTTGATGTGGATGCCTAGTTCCTTTTCAAACATGTTTCGGATGTGACGTTTATCTTGGTGGCCCCATCTTTCATGATACAACTGTAGCCAGGAACTATCTGTTACAACAGTATGAACTTCTTTCATTTCTTTGGGCAATATTGGTTCAATATTTGCTTTTAATAAGGAAACATTTACACAGCGAGAACCATAAAGCACCCCATCACCGTTGACTTTTAACCAGCACTCTGTAGGAGTCGACACAAACTCATTGTTTTGATTTCTGTCTTGAGTGGCAAGTACAGAGAATAAATTTCTATTAATCTTTGGAACATACCAAGCATCTTTTAGAAAAACTTTCTGGCATTTTCCATTAATAGTGGATTTTACTTTTATTGTGCCTTTCCCAAGAGCAACTAATGTTTCATTTCCAGCAGCTTTAATGCCACAAGGACTATTAAATTTTATGAAGTCAACAAAATATGTGTAGCAGTTTGTGACATGCCTAGTAGCTCAATTGTCAATCCAATATGATGTAGGGCTAGTCTCTGATGTACAGGCTTCCTCAGATATAGATATTAATGCTGTATGTTAGCTGAAACTGTATTTATTGTGTATCACTCAATTTATTCTTTGGTGGTCTTCCATCTGAAATCCACTTTCTGCAGTCTTTTACCCAATGTCATTTTCACTTGCAGTAATTGCAGCTATCTTCTTTTCTTGACTTGGACTTATTTTTGCCCTCCTGTCTGGGTCTTTCTGGTTTTGTAGCTAATAGGGCTTCCTGGGCTTTTTTGCTACTGTCTTCCACTTTAGTAAAATTTCTTTCGAACATTCACAGCTGCACTGTTAATTTTTCAAATGACTTCTTGTCATCTCCAGCTAACAACATCAAACTGGATTTAAAGGTTTCAAATGGCCGTGATAGTCAAGTGGTCTAGGCATCGGATCGGAGCTAGTGTGTCATGAGTTCGATCCCAGTACCACTGAAGACCCGCCGTGTAGGGGAGCGATGCACGTTAAATCTGTCGAGAGCCTCAAACGTCCTCCCGTTGGTGTGGTGTGGTAGTTAGGAGAGGGGGTGTCAGCTCAGGTGTCGTCCGCGTCACTTGACCATGGTTCAAAATTACACGGACCGTCCCCAAAAGCCCTCGTGTAGCTGAACAGTGGGACGTTAATATTCACTCACTCACTTTAAAGGTTTCAAACACTGACAAGGCAAAATATGTTTTACTTTACAGACTAGCATCAAATCTGGTAACTTACTGTCATCTCTAGCCTCAAGGGCATTATTCAGTTCATTCCAAAGACTTCTTAGCTTTGCAATATGTGTTGAGACATCCTTTCCTGGAAGCCAGCTGATTCCAAAAACTCTGTACAAATTTTAAACAACTGATCTTTTGAAGTTGCTTCAAACTTCTGCTTTAATGATTCCCATGCATCAATGTCTGTTTCCTTGTGCATAATCTTCTGATGCACAGCATCAGTGACAGTACTTGCGATCATTGATTTTGCACGACTATTTGCTTTTCTGTACAAATCGCAGTGATCTTCATGCTGTTTTCTTACACATTCTTGAGCATCAGCATCTATGGATTCTGGCATTTTCAGCTTGCCATCTATGACCTCGAATGCTCCTTCGTGGTAATCGAGTAGGTCTCGTATCTTCCGATTCCACATCGGCCAATCTGTTTCTCCGGTCAAAGGTTTAATATGACGACTAAAATCCATACTTATTTCCTTTCTAGAAATTTAGATTTGCAGGTTTCTTAAATAATTAAAATTAATATTTCTAGGCTAAACAACAATGGTCATCTTCTGTTTCTTCCTCGATCTCTTTAAAATGGCGGCGCGATCACGCTACCTTCCCTTTCAACTGTCGATCGGCGAAACTTTGCCACGACTTGTTGCTTCCATGAAATAAAAGTTCTTTCTGCCTTTTCTGTCGTAAAAGACTCATAATCTTTGATACTTCAAGCGCGGTTAAAGCTTGTGTTGGGCCCATAAACCTGTTCAAGTTGTTATTATTTACGGAATACGAGAATTATCACAGACTTAAATTAAAACCTGCACACAAGGTGGCTAGAGCTAGAATGATATTACATGAGAAAGAAAAACTATAAATACAAATGAGAGATTCATGGGGATAATAGCCTTTGTTGCTCCATATCCCACAAAACCTGAACTGAGAGATACTGGTGCCATCTATTGGCATAACAACAAAACCATGTTAACATTCAATTTTAAGTCATTATCTTTAACATTCTTTAGGCACGTTTTGCTGAAGAGTGAACTTGAATGAAGCGTCACGCTCGGGAATGTAACGCTCATTCGGCTTTTTTCGTCTTCCGTCGGAAATCTGGTTTGGACAGGGTCGGACAAGATTCAATAGTCCACGACATACACACCCCTAAAAAGAAATCACATGACCGAAGGCTGGGGGCTGGGAGGGGGGTGTCCCGGGTTTTGAGTAGACTTAAGGCCTTATTACACGTACACGTTTGGTGCAATTTTTGTTCCAATTCGTGCAATTTTTACTCCGTTGCCATAGCAATGGCTTTGGAACAACTTTTTGCCAGTGAACTGAGAAAGTTGCTCTAAATGAAAGTTGCTTGAAATTCCAGTCAATGGGGTTCTTCGGCGCCCTACGTCATAAACAAGATGGTGATAACGGTGATAGCTTTGCATCAAACGCATCAGATATGGCGTATAATATTTTAATGGTGAACAATATTTTAACGGCGTATAATATTTTAAACAAAATGATGCTCCATTTCTGTTTACCCCATAAACAAAAAAGCTCGAGCGAAATAAAAGAAATAATATTGGATGGTCGTTTTCGAAGCAGAAAAATCAGCGAGTAATGTTTCAATGTGGAGAAAGAACGTGACTGATGTCAGAGCATGTCGTTTTGTTTACGGTAACCTTTCCCCCTGAGATTCGGCGAAAAGTTGCGCCAAAAAAATGTACGTGTGATACCGCCTTTAGAGTTTACTTTTCGGGAAAAGTGGACAAGAGTCTATTTTAGAGCTGGGGAGGTAAAGAGAAGTTTTCGTAGTTTGAAAGAGGGAGAAATTTCTCAGTTAAAGGGAAGAACTTTTCAGTTATTGATAATTAATCCCTGAAGAGAAATCTATCGCTCATAGTATCAATGTTTACTTGAAAAGCATTCCCCGCAACTTCTTTACAAACATTTTTCCGTGCAAGTATTTGTAAAAAGTCAGGAAGTCATGGAAAAGTAGTGCATACGATGAAATTTAAATTGAAGAAAATTAATGATTTTAAAGTAGTTAAGAAATTTAATTTTTGTTAGTAATGAATAATGTGGTTCAAAATAGAGTTATTACATGTCACAATAATCGTAAGGTCGAGAAAAACCATTTGGAATAATACATCCATTTTTTTAAAAAAAATTTTACTTTTATGTATGATAAAATTAATGGGAAAAGTAATCGTACATTTTCTTTAAAGAAATGCAATAATAATTAGATGATAAATTGTTTTATTACATGCTTTGTGTTTTCTGTTTCCCAACAAAGTTTAGCAGCATTTTTAATCATGTATTGAGCAAACATTATTCTTGATGGTGAGAAAAAAAGATTTGTATATGAAAGTGTTTGTTGAAATTTTTAATTAATCAAAAATATTTTCAAATATGTACTCACATTTTAATAGCAATAGTTTTTAGAGAGTGGAAGCATATTATTGTACATTTAAAAATTAATAAAAGATTTGAAATGTGTATAGATAATATGTAACAGAGAGAAGTGAGATAAAAATGTTGAACAGTTAAATTCTCAAAAAGCAATTTGCATTGTTGTTTCTTCATCTTATCTAATCATTATGTGCCAGTTATTGAGCAAATTTTTCGATTGCCAACGTATGAGAATATTTTCTAGATTGACAAATAACTAATACAAAGTGAAATTCTAGAAAAAAGACCAACTTGTACACATTACAGTACACAATAAGACAACACAGGTAGTTTTTTTAGTTGTATTAAATCAGGTTTTTCGGTTAAAGTTTAGTATAGGTGATGTCAATTTCTTTTGGCGACCAAAACCGATCGCCAAGCTACTTCACTCAGCGAAAAATGTCCGGAAGCCAGAATGAATTTGTTATCTCACCATAATATCTGTATAAAAATCGCCAAATCCAAAGCCCCCATACTACACTTGAACCGTTTTTTCCTAAAAAGGAATTTCTTTCTAAAAATTGAGAATTTTGCTGTCCTCATTAAATGTTATTTTTATACTGTTTGTTATAAAGAAATGATAATTATCAATATTACATATAAATAGACTAAACACTTAATAAAATTCAAAAATCATAAAATATGTTTCTTAATTATACATAAATGGTACATAGTTATTTTAACTTGTTTAGTTTCAAAATTTTTTAACTTGATACAAATTTTGAGGCCATTTATATTTGAAAATAAAAGTCCATTTTAATTTTCAAAATATTTCAATACTTTATAATTACTTCTTTTAAAAATTTTAATATATAGTTGGGCCGTATTGCGAAGGCCACAATCCTGACTTTGCAGGGAGGCCCTAAAGTCTCTGTTACACCACCTCTCACCTTTCTTATAAATTTGTTTCCAGATTTATGTATTTTATTATTGTAGAAGTATATATATATATATGTATTGGTACTACTTAGTGACTATAGGGACCATGACACCAAACACAATGAAGAACAGGCAAAGTTTTGTTCTGTTACAATGTTTGTAGTGAGTGTATCTTTATATCTTTATGGATATT
Organism: Trichonephila clavata; assembly: GCA_019973975.1. Taxonomy (NCBI): domain Eukaryota; kingdom Metazoa; phylum Arthropoda; class Arachnida; order Araneae; family Nephilidae; genus Trichonephila; species Trichonephila clavata. The sequence goes on along the minus strand of BMAO01032237.1, from coordinate 35,818 downwards.
GTCAATGCCTGTGTTATCAGCAACTTGTAAAAGCTGTAACACAAACCCATTATCTGGATATCCAGTAAATAACAATATATATTATGTACGCATATTTAGAAAAGTGAAATGATTAACCCGAGCCAATAAAAGAAATTCAATTTTATAGTTGTTGTCAGGCAAATATAGTATATTTTTCAAGTATTGTGAATCACACACAATGTTTTCAATATGTAAGTTTCATTCTACCAGTCAAAATGTCAACACCAAACTAGAAAAGGGGGCTCTGGTGGCAACCCTAGATAATTGCCACCAGAAAACAGAGTCAATAACCAATGCCATTTTTAAAATTGATGTGTAAGAATTAACTCTTAAGTGAAGCACAAATTTTAATACTTACGTATTATCGCAACTGCATTGAGGACATTATATGAAATGAAGCACAAGGTTGCCATCTCAGCGCTTACAACGACTGTGAAATCGATGTCGCCAACTTGGCAAATTATCATGAACGTTAGCATTGTTGCAATAGTATGCAAGTTCCTAAATTTTTGTTGTTGTAGTTGTTGGAAAATCCATTTTTTAAATGTAACATTAACATAAAAGGGATAAAATATGTTTCGTTTTTCATAAATATATGATATATAATCATTATATATAAATTGCTTTTGAAATATAAATATATATTTTCAAGAAGCATTCCAGAATATTTTTGTTTGAAATTAAAGTGTACACTGGTGTCCAAAAGTTAAGCATAAATCGTAAAATGCGAAAAACTTGGTGTAAATATTCGTAAAATTATTCCAAATTGCTTGCGGATATTAATTAGGTGAAGAAGAAACATTGGGTTTATGCAAAACTTTTCAGTCGACTACGCCTTGCGCGAAACACCGGCGCGTGTCGGAACGTGGAGAAACCGATTCACGCAGCATAGACAGTTCAGACAAGTTTCGTGCAACTGCTGTGCGAATGAACGTTGTTAAACATCAAACAAGGTGAAATGGAGGCACAAAGACACCAATTGGACATGTTTACGAAAGGAAGAATCGTTGGAATGCTGGAATCCTCACGATCACAAACCGAAGTGTCTCGAATTCTGAATGTGGACCAGTCTGTGATCTCAAGACAGTGGCAGAGGTTGCAAAGAACGGGAGATGTTACAAGACAACCAGTATCAGGTCGACCAAGAGTCACAACCCCTCGCCATGACCGATATCTGGTAATAAGTGCGCGACGTCAGAGGGGCAGTACTGCCAGAGCACTGTGTTCGGCGCTCACAGTCACCACAGGAATACGAATTTCGAGACAAACTGTTTACAGGACACTCAATCATACTGGTCTGTATTCCAGAAGACCAGCAGTTTGCATTCCCCTCACGTCTGCGCATAAACACGCTCGTTTGAACTGAAGTTTTAAATATCAACATTGGAGTGTGGGAGAATGGGCCAACGTGATGTTCAGTGACGAGTCCCGGTTTAGTCTGAGTAGTGATTCTCGGCGGGTAACGGTATGGAGAGAACGTGGAACACGTTTTGAACCAAGAAACATAACGGAAAGACATCATTTTCCTTCAAGGGGAGTAATGGAATGGGCAGGCATCATGATGGACGGCCGCACAGACCTCCATTTCTTTAACACGGGGTCTGTGACTGCTCAAAGATACAGAGACGAAGTTCTTGAGCCTTATGTTCGCTTGTTTCGAGGTGCTGTCGGTCCTGACTTCATATCCATGGATGATAATGCGCCATATCACCGAGCGGTGCTGATTGATGACTTCCTTGAAACGGAAAACATCCAGCGCATGTCGTGGCCAGCGAACTTCCCTGATTTAAATCCTATCGAGCATGTACGGGATATGCTCGGCAGACAAATTGCAGCCCTTTCACACCCACCAAACTCCGTTACAGAACTAAAGGGAGCTCTCCAAGAAGCTTGGAACCGTTTGAGCCCACAACTCATTCATCATCTCATAGCAAGTATGGTAAATCGCTGTGCCGCGTGCCTGGCTGTCATAGGTGACCACACGCCTTATTAAACTGCAGCATCAGTATATTATTTAATGTTTTCTTTCATTTTTTCTTTAAAGTGTGAATCCTTGCTTTGCTCAGTTTTCTTTCAAACTGCTACTTTGGATAATAAAATTAATTATTATCATTCCTTTGATTTGCTTCCTTATTTTATAACCATTTTACACTCACATATTACGTTTCCCGCCATTCTGATTTACAGTTCCTTCTTTATTCACATAACTATCAATTATGCTTAACTTTTGGACACCAGTGTAAGATTAATAAATTGTTCAATAATGGGATACTTTTTTGTGTATAACTGATGAAACACTTTTTTGTTAGCACTAAATTATGAGCTTGGATATGTTGACTTGTTAAAATTTCATTTGTTAATAATTTATTCTAAGATCAATCTAAGGTGAATTCAAAAATTAAACTTATTATCATGTAGTTAATATTGTAAATTGAAAAATACCCATGAATATTATTCATGTACAAAATGCCCACCAAACATATATATAGATAGTTTAACATTTTATAATGTATATTAAGAAACACTGAATTACTTTATACAGAATAATTCACATAAATTATAAAACAGTTTCGTATGTATTGCATTTGTATAATATATTTAAAGTTTTTCGACTGCTAGAACAAAAACAAAAAAAAAGAATAACATTGTGCAATAAACTTTTATGAAGTGTTGTATAAAGTGTAAATAACACCTTCAGGTATTAATTTCGAAATAAATATGCTATTAAGTTTTTGCAGGACGTTTAATGCAAAAATATTTATTCTGTCCTGAAGTGTCATAATAAATATAAGAATATTTGTTTTGTTTCCTATGAAATAAAATTTTTAATACGCTAAAGCCTGGATCCTTGAAACTGGTAACTAAACCTCTGCTGGAGAAGTACATACACTTCTCCAGTAGTATCTATTGAATTAAAGGTGGAGACCAATCACAAACAATTAATATATAGTTATTTAATAACCCATCAAACATTTTGTGAAAAAGCAAAGTATTTAGCACTACCAATGTGTCCAAAGAAACACCTGTTGATCCTTGAATTTTAACTCAAGGTGCATTAATAATATTCTTCTTCTTCTTTAGCACGACAGCCCGGGGTGGACCAAGGCTTTCCTCAGAACATCCCTCCATCTTGTCCTCCGGGAGGCGGCAGTTCTCCAATTGGTCACTTTCAGCACTTTAATATCTTCTTCCACACAATCAGTCCATCTCAGCTTGGGTCTCCCTCTGGGTCTGTTTGAGATGGGTTTATAATTAAAGATTCTTGATGTCATAGATGAGGGATCCATTCGACAGACATGTCCCGCGAATCTCAAGCAGCATATTTTGATGTAGTTGACGATGTCAGCTTCCTTAAAGAGTCTGTTGAGTTCAAAGTTGTACCTGTGTCTCCAAATTCCGTTATCATTCACAGCCCCAACGATCTTGCTCAGGACTTTCCTTTCAAAAATAACAAGTTGATTTGTCTGGGTCTTTGTCAGAGTCCAGGTTTCACATCCATAGGTGAGAACAGGTCTTATAATAGTTTTATACAAAATAATTTTTGTAGATCTTTTTATCAATTTCGATTTTTAAAAAGTTCCAAGGCCATAAAGGCAGCGATTAGCAGCAAGAATTCTTCTTTTTAGTTCAAAGCCTATGTCATTACAAGAGTTAACATTGGAACCCAGATATGTAAAACTGTCAATCAGTTCGACTTTAAGATTTCCAAATATTAACAATATTAATACATGTAATACATGGGTTTGTAAATTGTGAAATGCGCATACCTTAACTTCTGTAAAGCATTAATTCCTTCGTAGAAGAAAAATTATTTGGAAAGGGGATACAATGAAGAGTAAACAAAATTCAATTAAGATAAACATAGGACTGCCACCAATATATTGAAATAGTGGATTGTAAATCTTGTAAGCTTTTATTTTTCTTATAAATAATAAATGGTTCAAAAAACTTTTTTTTTGTTTTGTTTTTTGCCTTTTACCACTTAAACATATAATGACGACAATCGGAAATTTTCTTAGTTTTTCAGTCTAACTGAAAACAATATATAGAATTATTTAACAATTTGCATTTTGTAGAATTCTTGATCCCCAATTCAGTGGTAATTGTAAATTGTTGAAAATATGGACAATTATGTTCTAAGCAGAAGCCGGGAATACATTTTGTGTGTGCGCGCATTAAAAATACAGAACACACATTTATTTTTTGCAATTACATAACTTTTCATCATAATTACAAAATTTTAAAAATACTTATTTCAACACTTTTTCCATAAAACAAAAATAAAATTCTTTAGATTGAAGAATTTTATTGTTAAATGTTATAAATTATTTTTCAAAGTGTATTTTAATTTAAAAATTAGATAGTTTAATTACATGTTGTATGTTAGGGTTGTCAATTGTAGAGATTGGAATTTCTGTTCTTTTACACTAATTGTTCTTGCATGTTAAAGAATTGTTCTTCAGATTATAATTTGTTAAATTAAATTACTTAAACCTCTGAAAGATATATTTATTATTTTATTTTTCAACTTAACCAAATTGCTTTACTTTGTTTATATCATAAATTGTTAGTTGTGTATTATACCTTTGACCTGGGGTGGGCATTACGTCGATCGCGATCAACCGGTAAGATATTTTGGGGTGATTGCCTAAAAATTTTACCAGTTAGTAATTATATACGGAAAATTCAAGATTGGTTGACAGTACGTAGACTAAGCCTTCTACTGACTATAGCAACAAAATCTAATTTTATATAGAAATGTTTTATTTTTTTAATATATTTTGAAGGGAAAAAAAGTGGATCCCGGCCCATGTTGACATTGAAGGGAACGAGATGGCCGATTTCCTTGCCTGTAATACTTGAACCTGTAACTTCTTCAACTACGGTCTTTGATGCCAACGCAGTCGCAAAACAAAAGCTCTGCTCAAACCCACGAAAAAAAATTCTCGCTGCCAGAATTAAATTATAGCCGAGAAATTACAACAACAATAACCAGACTAAGGACAAAACATTTTAAGGGCATGAAGATTCTGCCTGATGGATCCAGATCATATGTGGAATGCAGGCACTGCCCAGGCAAGCAACTGGATCCCAAACACCTTTTTAGCTGTCCTTCCATTGTTGGTGCCCTTTTTAAAATAGACAATGACTACAGCATGGACATCCTATACTCGGATCGTGCCATGGATGTTGCCACGGCAGTGATTCATGCCTTTGGCAATATTTGATTCATTTCTATATCTTTATTTTGTTATATACACCTTTGCACTTTGTCATACACGACAACAACAACAATATATTTTGAACTGCTTCATAATAAATGTGTCATTTGATATAATTATATTTTGGGCAATTATTATTAAGTTTGTATTTTGCGTTTTGCTTTAAAAGTGTTATTTTTTATTTTAGTTCTGTAGGTATAAGTGTATACATATTCCGTACTTATTATTAAGTTATAATAATAACCTTTTCCTCACCTCACCACACCTACGACATTGAGCAATAGAGTACACAAGAATTTTTAAAGGGAACGGGGTTGAAGGTCTACCATTCTCGTATCATACCCCAATACGCAGCCAAACATTGATTTTGTCGATTTTTGAGAACAGAAAACAGCAAAAAATAAATTACTGAATAAATAATTAACATTGATAAATAAAAAAATGACTAATATCAAATACTTAATTACATTTTACATACTATATACATGGGACTATAAGGAATCGGAAAAAAATGAAAGGTTATCAGGGAGGATCCGGACCCTTCCCCAGCCCTTATGTGCGCCACTGGCACTGGGTGGACTGCAACTCCTTGAAAAATTAGAAGTAGCCCGCACCCTGAAAAAGTCTGCCCACCCCTGCCTTTGACCAATTCCCAAATCAAAAGGTTGCTAACGCTTAAATTTGAAACACTGTTGTTACATATGGCTTTATTAGAAGGATCAAAACAGCTCAAATATTGCACATCAAAGATAAATAATAAAATAGAACAAACATTTAAAGTAAGAACCAGGACAAACTAACATGGAACAAAATAATTTAAAAATTTAAACAAGAAAAGGAACACAAGATGTATTCATGAAAATTCTGGCATTCCAGTATACCACGTTTTCGTGACTTTATCTAGTTCTGGGCATATAAGATGTGATTTGTATTCATGATGTTCAAATTACAAATTTGGTATATACTAGATGAAAGGATGCATATTTTATTGAGACAATGTGCCATGCAATCATCGCCTGTTTGAAGTTTGCCACTGCCTCTCTACGGGGCTTTTGACAAAACTTTTCCAAGTGTCTGGAATGTTAGCCTAGGATTTGCTGCCTGGTCAGATTATTGTGTTAATCAGTCCTAAGGAGATATGTCCCAAATTCTCAACAAAATAAAAATTAAATTCAAAATGTCATTTTTATACATACACAATCATGTGCAATGAATAATTATGAAAGAAATAAAAATGGTATGTTTGTCGAGAGAGAGTGGCTAATTTCGAAGCATTTAGCAACTCAGCTTTAAAAGAAAAAAGATGAATGGGTTGCAACTTCATTTTTTAGTTGCCAAATCTAGAAGTATATGGAATTAGTCGCCAAATCTGGAAATAATTAATTCTGATCAGGACAATGGAACAAAATTATGAAATTATTGTACTGTCTTTGATTTTTACCTTCTGCTAATTATTGATTTATAAATAATTATTCTTTTAGTGTTAAAAAATAATGTCATTTCTTTTTAAATTAAATAAAATATTCTTAAAGGGAATGATATCATTGCAAAAGGTGATAATTTTTTGAAATGATTCAATTTAATTTGATTATTCTTTATTATCTTATTTTTTTGAAGTACATGTTTTGATTTTCAATGTTTCAGAATATTAATTTATAGATTATATAATTAATGAATCTTTTCTAAAATCATTATACAATCTTCTGGGAATGTATTATAAAAGGTGTAATAATTTTTAGAAGAGAGAGAGAGAGTTCAAGCCAATTATTCTTCGTTATACATATAGTTTTGTTCTCATTGAATTACATACAAAAATTATAGCGTGATTTATCAATATATTATAGATGGTTCTAAAATATAATTTAAACTTGCAAAAAAAATTTTATTAATTTACTTCTTTAAGTTAGTGTTTATTAAATATTAGAGTGAGATAATATGAAAATTTGATAAAAATTTAAAAATTTATTCTTTGATGAAAATGAATTTTTTTTTTTTTTACCACAGTGAATTGCATACAAGACATAGAAAGAATTCAATACAATATATAAAGCTAAAACACTGTTTCTTTAAGAACTAGAATACAATATATATAATACAAGTTCCATAGGCATACTATAAAACTTTCTAAGACATTGTATTATCTTTGTGAAGCATGTCATGAAGCAAAATCTCAATACTTCATAACATATTACATGCAAATTTTTATGAAATGCATAGATACTGTTACGTAATGTTTTCAAAAAAAAAATTATTTTTTTTGCAAGGTTGTTTTTAAGTCTTTTAGCTCTGCTGGTGTTTTGGCTAGCAAATCAATTGTGAAAAGAACTTGTCTGCGTCTCCACACTTGCTGTACTGGTCTCCACTTCCCTAGGGTTAAAAATAAAATATTGTTACGTAGATCGGGATTCGAGGATTTTATGCAAAATCAGTCGTAAACAACAAGGCAATTCTTTAAGAGATATGAGTATTTATTGTCGTAAATCAATCCTTGAAATACAAGATTCAACAGCCAAGTTCGTAGAATAAATATCAGAAGGATTTCACACCTTCAACAGAACTCAGAGACAATTATCAGTGTTTAACACACACGTAAGTAAACGGTTATCCACAAGCACCGCTCGTAATGTTGAACAGCCAAGCTAATCGCTAGTCTTTATGGTCAAGGCAAGTTTACTAATCGCTAGTCAAAACCAGACTCACTACTCGCTGGTTGAAATCAGACTAACTGTTGGGGCAAGTATCGCTCTATTTATAGCCATGGCCGAAACTTCGAGAAAGATGCGCTCGCGTCATAGATCGTTGAAATTAGTGGATTTCTCCGCTAATTTCTAGAAGAATCCAGAGGGTCTCGAACTCGCCAATGTCACGAAATTGATCGCCAAACTCGCCAAATTGATCCCCAATGTCACCAACTTGGTCGCCAAAAATGATGCCAACTTGGCTCTATCACCAAAATTTTGCCAAGTTCCCATTGGATCGCCATTATTACGTAAGGGACGGCGTTGCTTGTGAATATTACAATTTTATCATGAAATAAATGTAGCATAGAGTAATATAAAGGCATCACACATCCAAATACAGATTATTTACGCTATTTTATACAAAATTCGTAACAATATGTAGAATTTTGTCTTATGCATGACATTTTTTTTATATAGAATACCAAAATAAATTTATTTTCTGAAAATAAACGTGCACACAACGGTACTTACGTATTAACACCATCACAGTAAAATTGGCACCACGCAAATTGTACCTTGATATCAAAACGCCCAAGATTCTAATGTATGTTATGTGTAAAAATGACAACCAGTCAGATTTTTGTGGAAAATGGTGCGATTTGCATGGCACCATTTTGGCTGCAGTAATGCCAATACATGAATACCCTTGCAGCATATGCATTTTTAATATGATAGGTACATTTTGCTTAAAGCTAAACCATATTGTAAATTAAATTTCACTCCAATTTAAGAGTACAGCAGACTTTCAAATTGGTAAAAATCAATCAAATTTTTTGTATTTTTTTTTATTTATTTTTTTTTTTTACTTTTAGCATATTAGCAATACTTGTGATCCCTGCTACTGAATGCAAAAAGAGTTTTTCAATTCTGATCATTTTTGTGGAAGTTATGCTCTTTTCAATTCGAACACCTTTATGACCACAACCCTTGGTTTACATCTGTCAAACACCACAGCTTGTAACAGCTGCAGAATTACGCTTCTGAATTGTATTCTTCATTCAGTTTGAGTGTCACTTCTATTTACTCCATGTGTTATTTTATTACTCTATATGTGAATTTTATATTTTTCTAAAATTTGGCAAGATGAAAATAACTGTAACTCAAACTGTTTGGTATAAATTTTGTTTACTTTGTCTTCCCAACTTTGTTGCGAATTTTACGTATTTAAATTACGTTTTAAATTAATCTTACGGCACCAAGAAACAAACTAAGCCGTCATTTATTCCAATAAAAATTCTTTATTAATTGAACAGCAAAAATCAAAACATTCTTTACATTTTATCTTGTTGAGTAGTACATGAACTACTTGGCCAAACGATTATGGATTATTTAATTATATTTATACTTGTTGAGTAGTTCACGTACTACTTAGCCAAACTATTATGTAATATTTATTCTTATTGTAGACGTAACACACTCCCCCTTTTGAGTCAATTGTGACTCAAAGAAGACCGTCAAATTCAATAAGTCCAGTTTTTGAGGCGGTTTGATCTTACGAAAACTTACAACTGTCCATAGCAGGAGTTACTTCGGTCAACTCTGGGTTAACTTCTTCATCAGTATAGGCTACTGGAACTTCAGACAAGGTCGATGGTTCAGGAACCTTTTCCATACCAACAGCTGCAATTGGAAGTTCTTACGGTTGTATTTCCAACGGAAATAACCTTTGAACAGGCCGAATTATCTCTGCATCACCACATTTAGCTTCAGGGCTCTAACGTTGCCATCCCTACCCAGTAATAATTCTAACACTTTAGCTAAAGGCCAATATAACCTCTTCTTGTTAGGATTTTCAACAAGGACAATTTCTTCAACTTTCATTTTGTGAGATATTGGCTTAGAACGTTTTTGAGCCAACAGTCCTAAATATTCCTTACGAAATCTACTTTTCAGATCCTTGAATAATTTGGCACGTAATCTCACTCTTCGTTGGAATTTGGCAAAATCATTGAGATCAAAGTCTGTTACTTCAGCAGAGCTATTAGTCATGAGAAACATAACTTGACTAATGGCGATTAAATCCTCTGAGTCCTCTGAAATATAAGTTAAGGTGCGAGAGTTTATAATTCCTTCATAGTCACAGCAGACTGTGAGTAGCTCTTCAGAAGAGAGAATTGCTCTCCCCAAAGAACGTCTCAGAAGATCTTTGATGATCTCTAATGAGCCTTTCCCACCGTCCTCCCCACTAAACTGCGTTGGCTGGGATGAACTTCTACTTTATTCTTTGAAGTTCAGACTCGCGTTGTATTTTACTCCAGTCTAGACCTTGTAATTCTGTAACAGAACCTCAAAAATTGGATCCATTGCCTGTATATATTGTCTTCGGTCTGCCCCTACAAGCTATGAACCGACGCAAGGAGAGCAAAAAACTTTCAGTAGACAAGGAGGTTACAATTTCAAGATGTACGGTTCGGAAAACCGCACATGTAAATAAGACATAAGCTTCAGAACAATATAAAAAAAGATAAACAAATCCAAAAATATAAAAAAAGGACAAACATAAGGAAAAGAATGACCTCAGTTTATGGGGCTAGAATTTTTTAATATTAACTCTTTTTTTTTTTAATTTATTTGGATGATCAAATTGATTTGATTTGAAATCATAGTACTCTTACAATGGTAAGTTATTCATAAATAAAAATAGTAATCCTGTCATCAAGCAGACATTTTATTATTTAACATTTAGATATGTTGTATTTTAAGTTCTAAGGTTTGCTTGACTTGGAAATACATTTTCAATGATTACATCAAAATATTAAATTTTTCTTTTTCAACGTAAAATTTGTTTATTGCTGAAAATTAGGTATATTTATTATGACAAAGAAAATCAGTATATAAGTTGTAAGCAATATGGAATCCCTTAATTATAGCAATAATTGCTTTTATGAAATGTGGTTGAATACTCTCTTATCATCATCATACTCATAAAAACCTTTAAGGAAATTATAATTTCTGTCGTTTCAATAACTTTAAAATGTTCCCTGCGCAACACATTTTTCTCTATTGCAGTGAAAAGGTGTATAAATATATGCTTATGTTTAATGGTAGGGAAAATAATAAAACCAGACAACATAAACATTTTAGACAGTTTTTAAGGAAAAAAACGGAAGATTTCAACATAAATATTTTTTTAATTTAAAAAAAAAAGAAGTATGAAAAATTTTGTATTAAGTTTTGTTTTTATGAATAAAATGGAGAGAATATTAACAGCTTGGACTGAATCTGGTTGCACATGGAGTGTTTTAAAATATATTAATTATTCAATACAATTAAAAATTTTAATATCTCATAAGCCATAAAAGATATTTTTATTAAATTTTGTACATTGCTATCTGTTAATATATTACACATTTCCTACAAATTTGAAAAAAATTCATTGGCAATTTAAAAAAAATGATTTTTAAACTCCACTGTACCATTAAATAAAATTAAAATATTGATAAAAAATTTTACATTCATAGTTTTAATCTTGACAGGTTCTGCACGAAAAGCACATCTTTCAGCTATGCATTTCAAGAACCACAGTGAAATGAAATGATGCAAGAGTAAAGGCTTACAAAGTCTACTTATTTAGCATTGGTTAGCTTCGGTTTTCTGGATTTTTTTTTGCCTCTGTTTAACGATATTCTTATTAGCTGGAAAATTTTCAATATTTCGTAGAGACAAGCCAATTTCTGAATAATCCATACATTTCACCAAGCCTTCTGGACTTTGATCTAAACGTTTAATTTCTTCTGTGTTTCCCATACTTGCTGCAGTGTTGATAAATTGCATACGTCTCCTTATTCGTTCGTAAACTAACTCTACAGGTTCCTAACTGGCAAAAGATTTTTCTTTTTCTCTTAAGATTGCTTCTTTCTCCTTTTCTCTCTGCAAACGATTTAAATCTTCATCTATAATTAGTTTAGATTTATTATCTTCATTTTCCACCTTGTAAGAAAATTTTTGACAAACAATGTATATGTTAACAAATAGTAAATTTTACAGAATAGTCCACACAATTGCAACAGAGTGAATGAATACATATCTCACATGTGTGGCACCGGATCGGACCGTCGCACTCCTGTACCTTATTAATTTCGTAAGAATTTATCCCATTCGCTATGGTTTTAAATACCATCCATTTTCCTGGTTCAAGTTCTTGAACAGAATAATTATGCATTCTGTGCAACTTTTTTGATGTCTTGTTCTTATTGTTGAGAATTTAGAGATTAATTTTTTTCTTTCCATGGATATTGTTCTGTTGGTTAGTTTTTTGGATACAGCATTTAAAACTAACCTTAGAGATTTGTCTAATCGCCTGATAGTTTTGCCATTGCCTTCTTCATACTTTAAAACTCGATGCCATCCCTCTAATTTCATGTTGGTGTTTATCTCACACCCAACTCTATGGCAAAACGCCCACTTTTTTTCCTTCTTCCATAACATTTTATTAAATATTCAACAAAAGTTCTCGATTCTTCATTTTTTTTAATAATTTTCAACAAACTCATCATACATTTGTTGATAAATTAATCCCTTGATTTCAGTCACCGTGTTCAATTTATAAATTATCTCCTTTTTTTAATTCCGGGTTTTTTACTTTAGAATTAAGATTCCTTGTCCAACTTCGTCACACATGCCAACTGCATAGCAAATTGAATTCGACATCTCCGAATACTCTTTTCCATATATTTCAAAAAGCAGGATCATCATCTGACATAAAATCTTTTGGCTGTAAATTAGTCAGCCTGTTTCTTATTTCCTCGAAAAATGGTTCGAGTGTACCGCTGCTTACTCTATTGGAGTAGCAAATTGTTACTTGTAACCCTTCATGGTTATCGTCGCTTACCATTACGGTTGTTAGTAGATAACCACATTGATTGGTGCCATGAGTTGAGTCTATCATAATGATATTTTTACCATATATTTGCCGCAGTTCCAACTGCGCTTCAGTCACTATGCAGAGAATGAAATTCTGCTTTTTGATGAGTGGCTTATTCACTAGAGAAGAGCCAACTGGTTTGTATACTAAAATAGGATGATAGGAATCCCTTTGTATTTTTTTACCTGCAAATCAACAGATACTGCATCTTCGGTACGTAAAACAGTTTCATCTACTTTAAAACTTTGACTTAAATTATGAAGAACCTTTTTGGTTAAAAGTCCTAATCGTTCCGTAGGGAGATGTTTCTTTTGAATACCTTCTATAATTTTAGTAGACGGTACCCCAGCTTTCAGGAGAGCAGCTAAATCTCTTCTATCATCTTGATGAAGGTAAAGTTTACCTACCTCCAGTTCATGACCAGCATGCACAGATTGATACTCAACTGTGATATTAATTACTTCTTGTTGTTGCTCTCGGATAGATGTCATAAAAGCAGGACACGTCTTTCCACATTTCACAGATCCTCCTATTTTCTCATGCTGTTTTCTTTCCGATTTAATATTTGCAATACCACTCCTCCTATTACAAAAATAATAAGTAAATTGCTTGTTGTTTACTTTCTTCACGCCTCCATTTCTCACAAAAGACGACTACGTTCTTATTTCTTCTTCCTTTTTCAACTTTTCAAAACCTTCATCTGTGTTAAATACGTGTTTTTCATGTTTCAGTTCAAAATCATCATGGTATTCTATGTAGTGTTCTTTTAATTCTCTCATAGTTCGAAATTTCTCATCACATAACGCGCACAGCCGTTTTAATTTCTCAGATAGCCCTGAAAAGGACTGTTGTTCTATCAAATGCTTATCAGCCATTTTTTTTTTAATTCAATTTAAAAAATCAAGCTTTTTTCAACTATTGTTCCAAATTACCAGACAGAAAAATGGCGAACGAAATCAAGCTCCGATGTGTTTACCAGCCATTCAACATTCGCGGGATAAAAAATGTTTCCCTAATCCCTCCTTCCCCCTGATAACTCTCGTTCCACCTTCTTTTTAGTAGACTCGTCCAATCCCTTTTGTTTGGATTCGCGGTATTCCGATCCTATTATTTTTGAGTAGAACTCAAGTCTTCCTTTCTGTATGACTGTTTCTTCCTACGTGAATTGATATTTCTCAAGATTTTTCAGTAAGAATAACTATAAAGAAAGGTACGATATATTTATATTTTTGTATAACTTTATTCTTGTGTCATTGTTGAATTTCTTTCTTTTTAGTTTTGAGGGTACAATATAATAAATTGATACATTTATGCCAACATCCCTAATTATGTATAAATTTAAGGGTTAAATTTTGTTTCATATGAGAAATCAGTTTTTTTATGTGAAATTAGTGTTTTGTTTCTTCTATCATTCTATCAAATCTTAATTATCTTTAAAATTTTATTAACAACTTAACCTAAAGCTGCACACATTGTATAATAATGCCTCGTTATTGTGTGCCCAAATGGTCATCTAATAAACTTGGCAACCATGCCTTTGGTTTTTTGTTTCCCAAAAGATGAACAGTTGAAGCAAATTTCAAAAAAGACAATCCCTAGGGAATTTAAAAATAAATCAGATGTTATTTCAATAGAAGAGTATCACGTTTTGAAGTAGATAGCGGGTTATTGGATTCATAATATAAAACTCGAATGCTACGATTACAAATATAGATTTGTTGTAGATTTTAAAAAATCCATTTTGATTCAGAAAATGTGGAAGGGACAAAATATGTGAGATTTTGGATAGAGGAGGTTTAAAATTGTTCACAGATATTGTTACGAAAATCATTTCAACGCAATATTTTATTTTTAATTTGTATATCGAAAAGATTCTAGTTAAAATATCTTAAAGTTGATTGCCAATTATCTTGCTTTACAAGCATAACAGACGCCTATGTGGAATTACATGAATTATGGAATTCCTTGCATTCATTTTCTGTAAACTGTTAACACACCTGCATTTTCATGTTTTAAAAAAAATATTCATTACATTCCAGAATATATGCTTAAATAATTCAAAATAGCGCAATGAAGAAATTTTAACGGCGAAGGATAATCTAAAAATGAAGGAACAAGTTTTATATAAAGACTGTTTTGAAGAAATTGGCTAATATTTTTTTTCTTTCGTTTTTTGGCCACTCTTGTCACCAAGGGAAGCATAGAGTTGCAAAATGTTGTCCCCCCTTTACCCCACCACTCCAAAATGACATGAAACACAGTAGTTTGTCTCCTCTTCCCCCACCAATATTCTGTGAAAGGGAAGTTCCTAGCTTCCACTAAATGGGGTCCCCCCCTCACCTCTTTCTATGAAAATGAATAGTGGGATTCTTTTTAATCCTAATAGAAGCATGAAAATTTCAGCTACCATAAAATTATTGTTTCTTTCTTAGAATACAATTAATTCACAAATATGATTGTATGTTTCGCAAAAAAAGTATTACTTTATGAGTAAAGACATATTAATAAATAATTTTATATGATAATACTATCTTTTTGTTTTTTATTCACCTAACTAATCCCTGAAATAACATTACACAATTACATGCTAGAAGTTATCACTTCTATCGTGTGGTCATAAGCACACTCACTTTTTTTATTATATCCTACTTCAGTTACCACACACCTTTTGTGTCTTTCTTGAAAAATGATGATGTAGAAAATTGAATAAAAATATTTTCATACAATAAATGAAGTTCGAATTTTATTTGATTAAAGTAAGTTCTCTCAGCAGTTTAATATAATTAGATCTATTCCTGCATTTACAGCCAAAGTTACCAAAGAAGTTTCACTTCTTTCGCATGGCTTTCCATGCGATAGAAGTGAAACTTCTATTTTTTTTCTTTATCGAACTGTTTTTTACTTGCTAAATCGTAATTTATCTTAATACAGCGGTATTCAATAGTTGTAAATAATTTTTAAGTTAATTGTTTGAAATTCTTTTGTTTCAAATTTAAAAATTGAATATTTATAAATTTGAATATTATATTTTCCTTATTATTCTTTCATTAAGCGTATGCATGTTTTATAAATATTTATGTACCTTTTACTCTTATATGATTTATTCTGTCTGATTTGATGTTATTTTTGTAGGGTTTGATGTAATTCTTATATTGTCTGCATTTGTCAAATTTTCATTGTCAACTATTTTATCCTTGAAAATTCTTCTAAAGGTAGACAAAAGGTAAACTCTGAAGTATTTTTTCACTACACGTATAATTTTCCTTTTATTTTGATACTTCTTGAACACATCTGAGATTGTTCTAAATATGTCTCAATTCAACAGTCCAAACTCTTGCCATATTTTCACTGATTCAAAGATATCTGATGATGATGGGGATTTGAATATTCTGAGGTCCAGTACAAAAACTTATTCTAAGGATAAGGAAAGTCGCGATAGTGGAAATGAGAAATCATTTCGTATAAGTACTACAAATACAAAAAATACTGCATCCTCCTCTCTCTCTTTTGAAAATGATTTATTTATTGATGAAAACATCCACTCAGAATCAGAAAAAACACATGAAAATAAAAAAATGAATGAGGACTCACTTATTTCTCTCTTTGATAATGAAGAGGACAAATGTTCTGCTTCTGGATGTGATTTTTCAAATAAATTACTCTCTCCCACCTTTCCTGATAAAACATATCAGCGAACTAGAAAGAACTTGAAAAGAAAAGTTTTAGAGAAAGAACTAAAATTAGATGAACCAAAAAGTAAGCACCCAAGCAGTAATATGCTTTTTAAGTCAGTACAGACATTTAATCAACAAATCTCTGCTTCCTTAAGCAGGAGTAGTAAAGTCAAATTAAATTGTACCAAAGGGAACATACAACACTCTCCTCTTCATGAAGCCAATGGAAAGTGTGCGATTCTCAAAAAAGAAAAAACGAGTGTTTCAAGTTACAATACACAATTTGCACAGAATTCAATAAAAGAAATGAACATGCTCAATTTTGTTCGGAGATATTCTGTAGAACAAAATCAAGCTTACATTAATAGCAGGAAATCTGATGGGAGAAAAAAACCTGAAGGATCCAAGATATCTGAAGCAAAAAAATTAACCTGTGGACCTAAAAGTTCTATTCAAAAGATAGCTCCTAAATCAACTGGAGTGAAGAAGGGTTACAATGAAAGTAATAAATGCCAAAAAAGTAACGATACAGTTATTGAAAAATCTACCACTACACATAAATTAAATCATGATAATTTTAAACGTATTAAAAGACCTGATATTGATAAACATTCAATGCAAAAACCATTACAGAGAAGTTATGATGAATCAAATTCTGGATCATCTGTACTGCATTTATCTCCTTTGCCACCATTCATTACTCATTCAACTGAAATTAATGAAGATTCCACAGAATGTGTTCAAGTTGATCAAAGAAACACAGCTAGGACAAGTTATTTGGAAGTCAGGTTGAAAGATTTATCAGATGACTTAGAATCTAATTGTGCTTTTACTAATGATGATTTAGGGATTTTAACTCATAATTTAATGTCACATACTACTGTGATAGATTTTTGTAGCCACCATGACACACGTAGTGTTCTCTCAAAACTCTGCTTTGGAAATGATTCACATCCTTTGTTTTATAAGAAAAAGTATCCTGAAATACATCTGGATAATGGTGATTTTGAAAAATTTTTAAATTGTTCTGTTCTAAGTCTTATTGAAAATTATGTTAGGGATACCATTTTTGATATGTTTCCAGAAATGGAAAAATTGGAAAACGAAATGATTTCAACAAATAAAATTTTTCAGTATGTTTATGAAGGATGTAATGATAATGAAATTCTTTATGTTACAAGATTCTTTTGTGGGGGTGAACTTTTAAACCTGAATGAAGTTATATCCAGATTAAATTGTGTTGGTCTGCTGTTGATATATGATGACTTTAAGAAGGGAAATAAAAACTGAAGTTATGTGTTTCCTCACTATAATGTATATGTATCTGTAATTTTTATTAAACAGTATAGGTAAATTTTATTTGTGTGAATGTAAAAAAATAATCAGAAAAGAGGTATTTTTAATGCCTAGTAAAATACATTGTTTAAATTAGTTTCTCATTCTGTTGACTTTCATTCACAAAGTTGTTAATAGATTAAAAGTTATGTAACAATGGTAAGAAAAGGCAAATATAAAACTATATTCGGGTGTATTATTTGTAATCATGTCAAAATATTATTTAAAAACTTTTAAGTTTGCTATCTTACATAGTGTATTTCTTTTTTAACCAGAGATATGAAGTACATGAAACATATGATGTTGTTATTAAGTATGGGAAAATGTTATGTTGTAATTAGTTCTGTCAAATATTCTCATAACTGAGTGTATTTTGTAAATAGTGCTGCAATATAAATAAACATGTTATATTTAATAAGGATATATTATTTTATATTTTTCATCTGCTTTTTAAAAAGAATGCAAACTTTGAATGGTATGTACTATCGCAACAATGTCAACATTCAAGATAACTCACCAAGTTGGCAACCCCAATTTTGCATGTGTCATACACACTGAATTGGCAACCATGTGCTTTGTTTCATATAATGTCACCAATATAGTTGCTATAATATGTAAGTACCCTTTTTTAGTTTGTAAATATGCACTTTGTTTTTCACAATTGTTCTGGATATATAAAAAATTTGAAAAAACTCATACAAATGCTTACTTGCCAATAATGTTTTATGAAACCTTTTGCAAAGTTATCATTTTTGTTGATACTTTTTCCACTTTGGGGAGCCATTGGCGACAATTAATTTTATTTTAAATACAGAATAAGGTGTGTTTTTTTAAGTTATCTTTCTGTAAATGTGTCATAAGCACTTAAACTTGTTGATTTTTATGTTTGTTTACCACAATAAATAAATCTTTTCTGCCATTTTTCAAGTTTTTTTTTTCCTTCATTTTTATGGCTCCTCGAAATGGAAAAGTATTTTTTTGTGTTTGTGAAAATCTTCATCAAAAACTTTTAAGAACTTAAATATTGCAATAAAGTAGAGAGTTTTAGTTAATTGAAATATGTAGTCTATTGTAACTTGAATAGCAGAGGAATTGAGGCTCATTTTGATTAGCTGCTAAAGAGTGTGAAATATTTGATCATGTATAACAGTACTTCTCTATCTTATAATCGTCAAGGGCCGGTCAACATTTGATAAGGTCAATGTAACAGACTCATGGCCCAGCATATCATAAGTTCGAGCCTTGTACTGCTGGAGATCTGCCATGCAGAGGGGGCCAGTGCATATAAAATATGTCAAGACTTAAACATCCTCCCATAGATGTGGTGTGAAAAGGAGAGAGGGATGCCAGCTCAGGTGTCATCCTCGTCGCTTGGCCATGGTTCTAAATTATAAGGTCTGTTGCCAAAAACCCTCAAGTAGCTGCAATTTCAATGTTAATATTCATTCACTGAAGCGGGGAGATAAAGATTGTTTTGATTTAATAATTTATTTTAATTGCATTTAAATATGCCTTCAGAATAAAATAGTTACACCAAAAAATGAATATAAAGTAATTTAACATTGAATGTAAAGTGATTTCCATGAAAAGTCGCACCAACCCGAGAGAAATACTCCACAGTAAATAAAATGGAAATAATTTAAAGTTCTTTGGATGGTCTGGTACCATTTGATCCATGGACCAGTACCAGCCTAAAGGTTGGGACCGCTGATATATAATATTGTTTCTTTTTGCAATTTGGGTTATTTGAATTTGAGATCTTAACACAAAAAGTTTTTAATATACGTATAGATTTCATGTTTTGAAAAATTCATACCTCCCCACTGTACACCACTGATTTACATAAAAATTTATGTTATATTGTAAAAATAGTGTAATATTACTATAAACGTTTTTAAAAATCTTTCTTAATCAATAGTAAATGTAATTAAACAAGAAAAAATTCTTGACTGATTGAATCAAGAAATCTTTTTCTAATTACTTAAAGTAAATATGAATCTTTTATCCTAAAGACAGATAACATTTAAATGATATTGGTAATTGGTCTTGTCATAAACCAATGCTGTATTGTTGAACAAATATGAAAAGGAAAGAAATGTTAATAGAATTTGAATTAACAAGAAAAATGCTTGTTCTTGATCTTTACATTAGATCGGTTATATTAAACTTTCAGGCCAAATGCATCTCTCTAACTAATCTCACAATCACCTATAATAGTGGTTCTTAAACTTTTGAAACTTATGCATAAGATTGACAATAAAGAAGAGCTGCTGAAAAGGTTATTTCATATAAATAAGTAGTTTGGAGAGGCATCAGAGCTTTCATAGACATTTCAGAAACATTTTCCTGTATGTGACCAAATAGTTTTCCTGTGCACCAATGTCAAAACTCCATCTGTGGAAGTTACTATCAGGTGTTCTACTGATGTGAAACCATCGTGTTCACTCACATCTACTGCAAATGGACATCCAATCCAGTTATTTTTTTTCTTTCAGAGACAAAATAACTACGGAAACTGCTTTAAATTTTATAAGTGTTGTATAATAAGCATGTGTCTTCAGAAATCTCATTAGAATTGAGAAAATCTTTCAGATAGGGAGAAATGCTTCAAAATTAAAACCTCTCTTCGAAATGAAGCGATGATGTCACATTTCTGATTTTTACCAATTGCTTTGATTTTGTCATCATATGAAAAATAGTAGCTCCCTGAATTCATATTTAAGTGACAAAAATGTCTTTGTGAACCCCCTAGAAAGGTTCTGGGACCCACAGGGTTCTGCAGACCACAGTTTAAAAGATGCTGATCTGTAATGTTAACACATAGCATGTGAAAAAAATACTTCTTTACAATATTACACTAGTGTGTGAATTATGTATTTAGTACTTTTCTGCTGACTAGGGAATATTGTGTGTATAAATGTTTTATTAAGATGTAGTTATTGAATTGTAGATATTTGTATTATATCTAAATGAGAATGCTTTGTAATGAAAGCTTTCTCATTTCTGACTTCAGTTCTTTTGTAGTTAGGTATTATAACTTAATTCCATTTCAATGTTCTACTTTTTTCTGCTCTGGTTATGTAAATAAATGCTTTACATAATCAACTTTTGTGTGGGTATTTGAATTGATACCATTTAAATACATGTTTCCTTTCTGGAAGCTTTAAATCAATTCCTATTAAATCAATTTTTTAAACCTTAATTTGTAATCATTCAAAAAATTCTTCTGTGAAAAAAAACGTTTGATGGAATGAAGATTACATGAGAATCAATTGTGGCATATTACAGTATTGTGCCAGAAATGTTTCTGTATCCTGATATTATTATAAATAAAATATTATTATATGTGTGCTTATTTGTTTTGTTTCTCATTTTTCATTGATCTTAATATTGGTAGGTGTATAAATGTAAATGTAATATAAATCTAATGTAATACGTATAATTTAATCTTCATTTTTATTTCTTTGGGAATAATGTGTTTGTGACAATTTTTTAAAAATTCTGTATGATACAAAGAGTTTAATATAAATTGGTGTGCTTGTGTAGTGTTTGATTTTTTTTTCACATTATAAGCAGTTATTATAACTGCAAAAAGATCAACAACATGCTCTTCTAGAATAAACTCCTATAAATACTGTTTGTATTTCCACCCACACTTGTGTACATTCTCCTTTGCCTTTTTTTAATTTAAATTATTGTTATAGAATCTGTTCTTATCATTTTATTAGATAATCTATCTATTAAAACATTAATTTTTATGTGTAAGTTTCATTTTGTGTATTGAGTCATCCCATTTAACAAAATTAAGATTTTTAGAATGATTTACTTTTATTTTTTGGATTATTATTTTCTTAAATTAAACATACAATTTGATTTCATCGGTATTTTATAAAAAATTTCATGGTCTGTAATTCCAGCCATTTTTCTCTTAAAATTTAAGAATTGTCATTTTAAAATATTTCCTATAAAGTGTCATATATTTCATATACTTTTCATTTTGAAATAGTCATAATATCAAATATTTGATTCCAAAAGTTGATTATTTAAGAAACTATTAATTATAACACATTGCAAACAAAAAAATATTCACTTTTGTATTTATATTCTAAAACTGAATTCAGATTTTTTTTATTCAAAAGAACTATGATGTTTCATCCTTCAGTGCTCTTCTCTGCGTGTTCTCCAGTGGAATGCAGGCGGTTTATCTCAGGTTCAGAAGCATGAGCTTGCCAAGAATTTGGCTACTTATGATAATTGACATTTTCACTGTGATGGAGTCAAATCTCGATATAGAAAAATTGAAATATTTCACTTTTAAGGGATATTCCCTATTTCTTCTACCAAAATCAAGATAAGTTGCTAGTGGAATTCTGACAGGAGTTAAAGAATCTTTAACTGCTGATTTTAAAATCATTAAAGATGTGTCATGGTAGTGATATAAGTGAAGTTACATTTTTGGATGTTTGGAAGCACAACTCTCACTTTAGAATCTACTCTATATACAACCCTCCTAAAAACAAACCAAATTTTACTTACCTTGGAACAAAAACCACACGCTCTATTTTTATAGGAGATTTTAATGCCCATTCACCATCATGGGGTTATAAAGAATTAAATGAAGATGGAGTAGAAGTGGAAGACCTCTTGCTCTCTTCTACTTACGAGTTGTTATTCGATCCTAACGACTTACATACATATTTACATTACAATGGAAATACATACTCGCCAGACCTCTTGCTTGGCTTGCCATGTCAAATCTCAATCAGCATACCAAGAGAATCATACTAGACGATCCTGGCTCAGGACATCCACAAATCCTCGCAGACATTTTCCCTGTTTCAGAAAAAGTCCTCAAAAATATCGTGGAATTTTAAAAAGGCTAACTGGAATAAATACAGAACTTTGGCAGAGTTTGCTTTAGACCCTGAAAATATAAATTTTGAGGCATCTGTCGATCATATCACCAAATTTGTTTCAAATAAGATTATAAGCTGTGCAAAACAATGCATCCCAAGAGGTAGATGTATGACTTATAGATGTTTTTGGTCTGAAGAACTCAAATCAATGAAAGAAACGGATTAAGGATAAAAGCTGAACTTGCTAAACGAACAATCGATGTCAAGAACTGGCGGAAACAAACGTCTTTGTTTGGAAAAGAGGTCCTCAAGGAAAAAAGAGCTTCCTTTGGCAATTTTATTTCGAATATGAATTTCCAAAAAGATGGGGAAAAGACTTGCAAGTTTAAAAAATGAAAATTTTAGACCCATTAAAAAGCCTTTTGTGATTAACGGTGCTTCGTTTTCTTCTCATGAGAGGATAGCAAACGCATTTGTCAAGCATTTCTCGGATATTCAATTAAAATCCGCCTTTTGTAGAAAACAAAGTGTGTTAACAAGAATATAAGATATAAACAGAATTTACTAAACCATAACACCCTTCCCATTTTTAACTCGCCTAGCACCATGGCTGAACTTAAGAGTGCTTTGTGTAGGCTAAAAGTCTCCAGGTGAAAATGCCATTCACGCAGAATTTCTCATAAATCTTGGAAACAAAGCAACCCACACTATTTTAAAGCTTTTTAATACTATTTGGAACACAGGTAATATGCCGCAAATCAATTATAGTTCCAATACATAAGAAGGGTAAAGATCCCAGTGATATTAAAGGATATAGACCAATATCATTGACAAGTATCCTATGTAAGACATTGGAAATAATGGTAACAAAAAGGTTGGAATGGTATGTGGAAAACTCTAATTTTATTGCCAACGAACAGGAAGGTTTCAGACAGTACAGATCTACCAGCCAACATGTTACACTCCTAAGCCAGACGGTGAAAGATGCGCTGGATTAAAAAAGCACATTTTGTCAGCTGTATTTGTGGATCCGAAATCTGCATATGACTTATAGTTTGTTGCAAATACTGGGATTTTGATTCTGTAAATAGTCATTTAGCTTCCTGCATTTATGCAGATTAGACAAAAATTCGAGAATCGTCATTCCGTATTTAAACAGAAAATGGTAACTCTTACGTCTTCTTTTCCAAATTCCTTAAGAACCGTTGCTTAGGGAAAAAAAGAAAGACATGATTCGCTTTTCATCGAAGCAACAGAATATATTTTTTAATCGTATATTTGACCTTCAAACTTACTGACATTGTTATCCCGCTCCACCTCTCATGTGTTTCATTTTTGCTTAGGGAAACCGTAAATAACGCATTTCTGTTACACTTTTTTTTTCTTATAACGGAGTACAGTACTACCTCGACTGGCGCGAACTCAGAGTTACTTAATTTTCAAATCTCGCTTCAATTCACCGTTTTCTTTTCCATCGCTGAAACTCAGGCGGAAATAGTGCCAGAGCCTGATGAAATTGTGAATTTGATTGAAGTAGTTGTCGTTCTTGTCAGACTAATAAATTTAGAAGCGGATAGTGATAACGTTCAAGAACTGCTGGATTTACACAATAAGGAGCTGGCTATTGATGAGCTCATAGAAATGCACGAGAAAGACTTTAAAGAACTTGAGTCTTAAGACCCAGTTCAATCAGAAGATCGAATGACCAGTTGGAAATTTGATAGTCTCAGTTTAATTGAAAAAGGGTTACAAATTTTAGAAAATACAAACTCCAGCGAAGAGAGTATTTTTTCAACAAAATAAAAAAATTATTATAGCATGCTGCGCTGGAATTTTTGTGGGGGGATAAACTGATTCGGCAGACTACTTGTTAGATTTTGTTAAACCTTCTTCATCAAAATAACTTCAGTCTGCGATTTCATATGTCTTATCTAAGATTGTATTAAACTTTTTTGTTCTTATTTCCTTTCGTCATCGGTTCCAACTAAAAATAATTTATATGTGAAAATATACTCCGACTTACGTGGTTATTTCTCAGTCCCACCTCTCTCGTTAGTTCGGAGTATCACTTATCTTCTACACTATTAAAATTCGAAGATAAACAAACGTGTCTATCTTCTCACGAACCGTACGACGCAGAAAGTCGCGGAAGGTACCAAAAGATCGGGAATTTTCCGGGGAAGCCGTATTGCCCATTTATATTCCGATATTGTAATTAGTTGAAAAGATATTAATTAAAAACCTTAAAACGCCTAATTGTTTTACTCCTGCCGGTTGTTTACTTGGCGGAACTTCCATTCCGTTTCGGCCGAGCGGTAATCTTACGTTTTCCACCATTTTAAAATTGTCATCCAATTTTCGGTGTTGAAATCAGACAAAAAATAATTACAGAATCGGAAAGATCATTTATTTCGCCACGATACGGTATAATTTTTTTTGTAAAATAACGATATTTTCTATTTTTTTCGAATTTTTTAAAATAGTGTTAAAACTGATGCGTTTTTATGAAAATTATTTCTAAATCGTTGCGTATGAATTTCTTTTCGTGTTATTAAATCGATATTCTACACTAATTAACTTCAAGCCTTTCTCTTTTAGATCCATTCATTTAAAAAATAAAATGACCAAAACTTTTTTTTCTGCGATTTTTTAAAAATTAGACCAAATTTTTACTCGACATAGAATAACTTCGTTATTTATTAAAATTACCGCACGAAATTTTTTTTCCGTGTGTAAAAAAATGTTATCCGTAATCTGTACGAAGATTGAAAAAATTGCTTAAAAATTACGGATTTAAAAAAAAAATTGTGATTTTCGTAAACTGCCGTTTTTCTGAGAAATAATTTAAACAGTAGTTTTTGTACATTTTTTTATATCAAAGTACGTTATTTTTGCAAATAGTTTGTGAAGTTTGAGAGCATTAACTTAAAAATTATGCCCTAAAAATGATGGTAAGGATTTTTAAAATAATTAAAAATACGCGATTTTACATTTAGCCAAACATTGGCGTCGAAAATTAGCTTTGCGCCAAAGACTTTTGACCTGTTTCGCCGTCGACCGCATCTAACTCAAGGGTTACACTAAAAAGTTCTGCCTTAAACAGGGGGAAATCAGTAACTTTGGCGAGTGAAAAAGTTATTTTTTCGTCAAATTTCTTTATATAATTTTCAAAATTAAATAACTATATATGTCAGATTAAGATGATAAAATGCATTTCTGAGATTCATTTAAAATATTTATCAGTATCGAAATTTTTGTTCTCTTTCATAAAACTTATAGTTTACTTTAAAATAATGCCTAATGTATATTTCTTTTTTTGGCATATAATTCCTTAAAAAAAAACGAAAAATTTGCCCATTTCGAAATTTTTTTTTTTTGGAAATAGTCAGTTAAATAGGCATAAATTCCTTAGAAAAAAAGCCATGTTCATATTATATATTCTTTATTATTAATTGCTTTTTTATTAAAATATCAAAAATCAATAAATTTTTTGCAATACATTTAAATGTAATCGTGAATCGAAATTTTTCAATCGTTATGTGAATATTCTGTGGATCCCCTCAATTAAAAATTAATTTCAATTTGAATCTCCCATTCATTATTATTGCCTATTTTCACTTTCCGCTGCGGGTCTGTGTGGCGTAGTTGGATAGCGCGTCGCTTCCGCCAGGCCGCAAAGTATCTAATTCTTATGTCTGGGTTCGAATCTAGAGAATTCGATTTTGTTCATTTCTGCTTATTTTTCCCACCCGTAAATTAATTCTCTCTTCTTCAATGATTGAATTTACTTGCTGCATCCCCACTGATCTGAAATTTACTTCATTTTCAGTGCTGCCATTATTTAAGCAAATGGTATGTCACAATTAATTGCTAAATGAGCATTTTTAATCAATTTTATTAGAAAATAATTAATAAGTTAGTTTTGTATAATATACTTTTTTCGCAGATACGTGTTTAAATAATTTAATTAACACAGAGTGGAATGAAAAACTATAAAATTAAAATTTAAAAAATTAAATGTTTTCATCAAATAGTATTATTTTCTTTTTGTTCTTCTGAGCTTTTTATACTTTTTTACTTAGAATTAACTGAATAATTTATATAATTTTGGTATCTTTCATGACTCAGAAACAAGTTCCTGGTGTTTAAATCTTTTACACGAGGAATACTTTTCTTTCGTCCAGTCATTTTCTAAAATTCCTTAGTATAAATTGACAATATATATGCATTTATGGAAGCAATAAAAGTGTAGGATTTTTTTGTAGTAAAACTTTAATATAATCCTTCCGACACACATAAGCGCTATCGACCTGAGGGGAAAAGGAAATTCCCCTGGGGATTTTTTTTAAAGTTATTCACTCGGTAAAAGCCCGTGCAACGCCGGGCCTGGGGAGAGGAAGGAAACAAAGAAGTCAAAGTAATTTCGAAAAATAATATTGGATGTGCTGGTTTTGTGAAGAGAAGGGAAAATGTTAAACGAGAAAGCATGATACGCACTCACATCGACGCGTCACACCCACATAAAAGTGATGGCGTCAGAAAGAAAGAAGGAAATTAACATGGGGATAAGTTATACTCTCGGTGAAAGCCCGTGCAACGCCGGGCCATGAAAGCTAGCATTCATGTATGTGCATTTCACTCATTAAGTATTGTTGTTTCTATTTCTGTATTTGTCTAATCTGTTCTCATGGATACTCACCTCGAATTCTTTCATTTGAACACCCCTCTTTTGACAAAATTGACTATAACAACTGAAAATCGCCAAATTTGGCGGTATGTATTTAATACTGTTTTGGTGCGTTGAATAGTAAATTAACGAAGAATTATTATCAAAAATAAACTTTGTTTCAACAACACACAACCAATATATTCCGTTAGAATATTCTCTTTGTAGCGGTATCTCTATAAGTCAGCAACAGCCTCCAGACAGAGGTGATTGGGTTTACCAGGCTTTCTATTGTTCATCTTACTACAATTGATCAAAGTATGATCAATAAAATTGATGGAGAAAATATGATTCTCTTTTCTCTCCACTGCCAGTCTCCGGGCACATGCACGGGATCTCCGTGGTAATATTGTGCAAAAGCACACATTTTGATGTTATCAGAAGCATGGCTTCGCAATGAGGAATTAGTTGAAATCGAAAATTTTAAACGCATAACACAATATAGACGACCAAGTATTAGTCGTGAGTACGGAGTAGCCATCTATCAAAACATGTGTGATTCATAACATAAGTTTATTGGCAATCATGATGATTTTAGGCGTAGAAACATACCCAGTACGTTAAGCAAACTAACTTTAATTTGGGAGATATATGTGCCGTGAGATGCACTTTATCTAACGGTAAACCCATTGTTGCGTCACAGTTTATATTTCTGTCAATTAGAATGTTTCTGACATTATAGAATATATCCACGAGGCATTATTAGCATATACAGAAGGTGGTTCTAAACTACTGGTGACAAAGTATCATGTACTTCCACTTATACTTGGTGGCGATTTCAATATTGATTACGATAAAGATGAAGGATTGGGATTAGTCTAATTTTGAAAATCAGAGCCTAATTTGGATTTCGTTTCTGGTAGAGCACTGGGGACGACTAGGTATTGTAACAACCATTGATGCGAGATTTTCATGATTCGTAAATCACGTATCAAACTTTAGTTGCCACAAGCCTCTTCTTGTCACAGTGATTGATAATGGCGGAAGAATGTAATTAATACTCACAGTGATATTAATAGTGAAGTAAATCAACCTTCTTAACAATGTACTATGAGTAACATATATTTATGTAACATAATTGACGTATATTATATATATATATAAAGGAGAAAAGCGACTGACTGACTAATCACGAAATCTCCGGAACTATTCAACCTACAGACTTGAAATTTGGTAGACATGTTCCTTTCATAGAGTAGACATCAGCTAAGAACGGATTTTCCGAAATTCGAAACGCAAGGGGAGTTAAGGGGCGTTATAAATAATTGCTTCCATGTTTAAACTACTTGATGTACAACCTTGAAACTGAGTAAGCAGATTCCTTTTAGAGAGTAGAGATCCGCTACAAAATGAGTTAGGTGAAAATCGACCCCAAGTGGCGTTGCAGGGGCTTAGGGGGCGTTATAGATAATTATTTCCATTTTTAAACTATTTGACGCACTGTCTTTAAATTTGATAAATAGATTCCTTTCGTAGAATAATCATCAGTTACAAAACAGGCTTTCTGAAAACAGACTTCTAAGTGGCGTTGTGGGGGATTAAGGGGCGTAATAGATAAATATATCCGATTTTAAACTACTTCACCTACCTGCTTGAAAATTGGTATGTAAGTTTCTTTCCTGGAGTAAATATCCGCTACAAAATGGGTTTGGGAAAATTGACCCACAAGGGGTGTTGCGGTAGCGGGGGGTTTAAGGGGCGTTATAAATTCCGATTTTTAAGTTACTAGACGTACAGTCTTGAAACTTAGTAAGCAGATTCCTATTCATAGGGTAGAGATACGCTACAAAATGGGTTTCGTGGAAATTGCCCCCCAAGTGGCGTTGCGGGACTTAAGGGGTGTTATAGATAATTATTTCCATTTTTAAACTATTAGACGCAGTCTTTATATTTGATAAATTGATTTCTTTCATAGAGTAGAGATCAGCTATAAGAAAGTTTTGTGAAAACACTCCTCTAAGTGGCGTTGCAGGGGATTAAGTGGCGTAATAAATAAATATTTTCGTTTTTAAACTACTTGACCTACCTGCTTGAAAATTGGTAGGAATGTTTCTTTCATGGAGTAAATATCCGCTACAAAACAGGTTTTGGGAAAATTGACCCCCAAGGGGTGTTGCGGGGGTGGGGGTTTAAGGGGCGTTATAAATTCCAATTTTTAAGTTATTAGACGTACAGTCTTGAAGCTTAGTAAGCAGATTCCTTTCATAGGGTAGAGATACGCTACAAAATGGGTTTCACGAAATGTGCCCCCAAGTAGCGTTGCGGGACTTAAGGGCGTTACAGATAATTATTTCCATTTTTAAACTATTAGACGCACAGTCTTTATATTTGATAAATAGATTTATTTAATAGAGTCAGCTATAAGAAGGTTTTGTGAAAACAGACTTCTAAGTGGCGTTGCGGGGTATAAGTGGCGTAATAGATAAATATTTTCGTTTTTAAACTACTTGACCTAGCTGCTTAAAAATTGGTAGAAATGTTTCTTTCATGGAGTAAATATCCGCTATAAAACGGGTTTGCAGAAAATTGACCCCCAAGGAGTGTTGCAGGGGGTTAAGGGCAGATATAAATAATTATTTCTATTTTTAAACCATTAGACTCACAGTCTTGAAATTTGGTAAGCAAATTCTTCTCATAGGATAGAAATACACTACAAAATGTGTTTTGTGAAAATCGACCCCTAGGTGGCGTTGCGGGGGTTCAAGGGGCGTTATTGATAATTTTTTTGCATTTTTAATTAATTGGACGCACAGTCTTCAAATTTTGCTAAGCAGATTCTTTTCATAGAGTGAGATTCCCCTACAAAATGGGTTTTGTGAAAACAGACCCAGAAGTGGCGTTGCGGGGGCTCAAGTGGCGTTATAGACAATTATCCCCATTTTTAAACTGTTAGATGTACAGTCTTGAAATTTGATAAGCAGATTCCTTTCGTAAAGTAGAGAACCGCTACAAAATGGGTTTCGCGAATATCAACTACTAAGTTTAATTTCGGGAGATTAAGAGGCGTAATCGATAAATATTTCCATTTTTAAACTACTTGATCATCCTGCTTTAAAATTGGTAGGCATGTTCCTTTCATGAAATAGAGTTCCTCTAACAAAGAGTAAAATGAAAATTGACCCTAAAGATGTTTGCGAGGGGTCAAGAGGAGTTACAGAAAAAAAATCCTGTTTTTAATTGTTAGACCCATATACTTGAAATTTGTTAAGCATGTTTCTTTTGTTGAATAGGGATCCACTAAGAATAAATTTTAAGCAAATCAAGTTCTGGGGGGTTGCAGGGGGTTACTGGGACGTATTGTAAAAAAGAATTACTTTTTTCGAGCTAAAAGGACTATAATAATGAAATTTGGTTTGCATTTTTCTTTTGTTGAATTGAAATCCGCTAAGAGCGGTAATTTTGGAAAACGGCTCTCAACGGGATTACGGGGATATTGATAGTAAAATTTCTTTTTTTCTGTTAGATTTAGACTTGAAATTTGGCTTGCATGTTCAATTTACGGAGTAGAGATCCACCGAAAATTGGTTTTGCGGGAATCCACTTGGTTTTTGGGTTACGAAAGAGCAAATATCATTCTATACTTCAATTTTAGAGATTTTTAGAAAATACAAATTAGATGAGTTCTGCCCTTTTTTTTGCGACAGTTAAAGGTATAAGTATATTTTTCAATACAATCGAATTCTTAATGCTAGGACTTAGATATCAATAATTTATACATATATATAAGCAGTAAAAATTTATAAAACATCATGAAATACCCAGCGAAGCGGGCGGGTAACAGCTAGTATATATATATATATATATATATATATATATATATATATATATATATATATATATAATTTTAAATCAATATGAAAAATGTGAATAGAATAAAGAATATACATGCTTGGTTTCAGTATCATGAGATACATTTATTTACCCTGTTTGTCTACTATATAGTCAATGACAACCGTACTTAGGAGTAAACTCCAATCGGAGCCGACACACGTAGGTTGTTTTTGGTTTTTTTTTTTTTTTACCCTTTTTTAAAAGGTCAGATTAATTCGAAATTTTGGTCACTTGTCCATGACCGATGATAATACAATAATTTAATAATTTTGTTCCATTGTCCTGATCAGGATTAAAGATTCCAATTAGTCGCCAGATTCATCCTACATCTGGCGACTAATTTCAGACCCCATTTCCAGATTTGGCGACTAAAAGATTAAGTTACAACTTAGTTCGAGTAACTAGAAATGGCGTTTTTTTTTTCTTTTTAGTTTTTTTAAACTATAATTTATTTTTAAAACATTTTGAAGTCTCGCTTTCAATATTAAAACTAACACAATTATTTTTTTTATCGAAATTTTACATTCTGGTTCATAATTTAACAAAAATTCTGAAGAACATCTGTGAGGCTAAGAATGACAATTCTTTCACTTAAAATTATTTGTAGAATGACAATTCTTTCACTTAAAATTATTTGTAATATGAGCCCTTATAAAAAAATATTTTACACACACATTTTTATATTCATTGTCGTGCACTAGGTTTTACTCTTTTTACAATTAAACTATATCAAGAATAATAAGCTTTTAATTTTTTTAACATTTACTCGTGCGAAGAGCAGATACTACTTCAACAAGTAGTGAATAAATTAATTACACCTCCACCATTCTATGGAAATTATAGCAAATGTCTTGAAAAAATTTTTTTCAATCCAAACAATAAAATACTTAAGTTCTCTTTGAAAAACTGGATATGCTTAACTTAATGCAAATTGTTGTTAAAAAAATTTTCTGATACCAAATCAAAATTTCAAAAGACAATCAAGCAGATGTCAAAATCAAGTAAAATTAGCAGCTCTAACAAGCATTCTTAAAATTGATATTTAATTGCAATCTATATAATATTAAAAATAATGTTGAATTCCTTCTTTATTATCTTACCAAAATATTTTAAAACATTTTACCATTCATCCAGGGCATAGGTAAGTAGTTCTTAAACGGTGTTCTGAAAATTAAAAAGTAAATCGATAGTCTTAGTTTGCAATAAATACACAGTGCGTCAAATAAGTTTTAAGGCTGTAAAAAAATGGAAACAAGAAATTCCAATTTTGGTTTGTTTTTTTTTTCAAAATAGGACTCTCTCTGGTTTCAATTCACTTGTTACAGCAATTTATTAATGAATCGAACGCCTGTTGTAAATCCCTTTTGCGGAATGGCCTGAAAGGCATGCGTCGAAGCTACTTGTATGGTTGAAATATCCTCAAAATAATACCCTTTTAGTTTTATTTTATGTTTTGGGAATAAGAGTAGTTACAGGGTGCTAATTCAGGTGAATACAGTGGATTGTTCAACATGCAAACATTTTTTTGCCAAAAATTGACGAACAATAAAGGAGGTGTGACTAGCTGCATTGTCGTGCAACAAGCACCAACTGTAATCAGTCCTAAAATCTAGACAAATGCGATGAATTTTGGCCATCAAACGCTTTAAAACAGCTAAGTAGTCAGTACTACTGATACCTTTACTACTTATACCTTTACAGTCAGTACTGTAAATATACCTTTACTACTGAAAAATGTAATGAGCACTGTTTTGATTTTGGATGGAACTTTCCTTAAAAGTTTTTAGCTTGCAGTGAATTTTTTGACTTCCATTCCGCACTTTGTTTCAGAATCATATTGGAAGCATCAGGATTCACTACCTGATACAATGGACTTCAAGAAGTTTGGATCGCTTTCAGTGGTGGAAATGATAACTCTACGATGTACACTTCTCACACATTGCCTTTTCTTCAAGGGTTAAAGTGTGTAGAACAAATTTAGCACACACTTCCGTTTTGTCCAAATCATCATGCAGGATAGTTCGAATCATTTCTTTGTCGATGTTTAAAGAGTCTTTCATCAATATCAGTGACGCACAGTGATCGTTTGCCACGAAATTTCGTACTTTCTCAATAATTTCAGATGAAATTGGTCTTCCACTACGCGCGCGTTGAATCATATTCTACCGTATCTCTTCCATCCAAAATGCGTTTGATCTACTTAAACAACAGTCATTATAAACTTGTTTCATGAGTTGTGAGATATGTTTACAAAACACTTTTACCAAGTTTTGCATTACATTTAATCATAGATCTTTTGTCCATCTTAAAAAAAATCAACGCGAAGAAATTTACTTTGTAAAGAATGAGCTAAGTCATTCCTTAGTATGAGAGAGTCGGAAGGAAGATTAGCCATATTCAAAATAACCAATTTATTCTCAGTTATGAACAACAACACAAATTATATTAACCAAACTTAAGAGAGGCACTCAAATACCAAATATGGAAAACAATAGCGAGGTAGACGAGATACGAGAAGACTTTAAATAATCAAATCACTTATGTCTAGGCAATATCTTCTAATTCTTAGTGACCGGATCTAATTTTACTCCTAATTGACAAATCGTCAACTTTAATATTACAGTAATCACAGCTACGAAGTATCCACATCTCATTCACGTTTAATCAATCACTGCTAGCCTGAAAGTTTAATTTTTGTAAACAAGTCTTAATTTGCATACTCAGATCTTCTTCGGGGGAAGGGGAAGATTTATAATATAATAATTTTCAAAGACCCAATATTTCCCAGAGAAGATTAGTATTTGGAGAGAACGTGGATAGACCCGTCACAACTTCTACAATAAATGCTCGTCTTCTTTTAGCTACTAAAATAAATGCACACAACTTGTTGGCAGTGTATCAGCAAACCGTGGAAGTTATGACGCAAACACATTTACACTCATGGGGTCATTAGAATCTACGCTCTGGGACGAGTCTTAAAACATATTTAATGCACTGTGTATGTATACTGTAGTTTCACTGTAAAAATGTAACTTCAGTTGTTGTGAAAAGGTGGGGTTTTTTTTTAATTGGTGTGGTTATATTGTAGCAAAAATTGTAATAAGTTCCTATTTGTATAACAATATTTAAAATCTTCAACAGGTAGCAATAAAAATTTCAAAATTATCACTCATAAAAATCTCAAGAAAGGGCACTTAGTGAATTTTATTTTTACACAGCAATATGTCAAAAAATACGTATATCGTCTTTGGGTTGTTCCAAATTTAAAACTATTTAAGTAATATGAAACAAAATACACTACATAAATAAAAGAATAAAACACAGTTTATATAAAGAGGAAAAGTGATTTCGAACACTATAAGGTCGTGAAAGATTCGAAAAGTGATAAAGTAGTATAATTTTGTGATATTGTAAGTGAAGCATAAAAAAAATATATAAGATGCATTTGCTAAACTATTTTATTATTTTAAATTACTATACAACACTTTTTATAAACACTGCAACCTGGTAAACCAATTGTTAATTAGATTTATTTTATATTCATAAAAATGATTGTGAAATTAAGAATACGTCTTATTAATTTTCGTGAAATTTATAAAATAACATTTTTACACATAGCAAAAATACATAAATAATTACAAATATCTTTAACAATTTTTTAGAATGAAAGAGTGATTAAGAACCAGTGAATTGAAGAAAAAAAAACAGAGATCAAAGTCAACGACGGTGAATTATTGCTATATTTGTTTTTACAGATGGAGCAAAATCGTTATTGTGCTCCAACAAAAACGCAATATCTCGAATAATTTCAATTACCATTACTCATTAAACATATTCATTGCGCTCTTATATTAAAACTAATACCGAATGTATATATTCAAGGATGTTTTAAAGGATGTTCTGAAAGGGATGAATTTTGTAAAATAAAGATAATTAAATTCGGGACTATATTCGCTTTACTGCGAGAAATATTATCGAACGCCAATTGTCATGTCTTCAGAGTTTATTTTTGGATTATTTCATGGCGTCTATACTTATGCATATTCACTGTAACCTAATGTAAATATAGAGCAAAAAAGTTTTGTTCCTGTATTTTGGTAATTGTTAGTTTTGTTTTTTGCAGAATAGTTTTTTTTTAATTTTATTTTTAAAATAGCTGGATATTTTATTCTTTTCAAAATCCATAATTATTTTTAATGTTATGATTTTTTAAAAGCGATTTTGCCTTATTCAATTACAAAACCAGATACGCTGCTAGCGTAATAGAATTATTTCTTTGCAAAAAGGATAACGTAATACCAATAGAGTTCTGCTTTTACAATCGAAGTCATAGTTATCGAAGGGAAAATTCGAGCCAACTTTAACGTCCGCGGTGGCCGAGTGGTCTAGGCATCGGATCATGGCTAGCGTGTCAGGAGTTCGATCCTAGTACAACTAAAGATCCGCCATGTAGGGGCACGATGCACGTTAAATCTGTCGAGAGCTCAAACGTCCTCCCGTTGGTGTGGTGTGGCAGTTAGGAGAGGGGGTGCCAGCTCAGGTGTCGTC